>VDFB02086081.1:264833673-264927981 GCA_007258455.2 Sequoia sempervirens
TTCAAGATGACTATTTGGTTTATTTCATATAAATAATTCTATATTAGTTTTTTTCTATAAAGTCCCATAAAGCTAATGGTTAGAACAAAACTAACTTTTATAATTCACACCTTTGTCATCCACTTCATACTATTATAGTACCAACCTTTTGTAACTTTGGTCATAACTCAATTATTTGTATGAGTTATGATCATGCCAATATACCTTATTTTAATTCATGATTCATTTGTTTGTAAGGATAGAATTATAGGTAAAAAAATTTGGCAAAGGCTATCCAGCCCCCAAAATGGCATGGTAAGGGGTTGGCACCCATCCATGGCCATAAATGTTTGTGCAACTTCAGTACACCTAAACCGTCAGGGTATGTGCAGGATCATGATGGACCAAAAAGTGGCAATATGTAAGTGATATGATGGCCCATGTAGCTGACGACCTTTTTTTACCCAAATTATTGATGAACAAAAGGGTTTTTAAAGGGAGATTCTCAACTTTCCGCAATATAAATTATGCTTTACTTTGAATTTAATAAATAATTATTATTCATTTTCTATTTGAATTACAACTAAAGTCTTGATTGATAGGCTGGTTGAAAAAATTATATAGCTTTCAAATGGTATCACATTTTTTGAATCCAAAACATGCATCACATTCTATGCTTCACATACTATAGGATTAAAAAAATAAAATTGAATTTCATGAAGTTTTGACATACGAGTTAAAATGATTAAATAATTTTTTTATAAGTCATATAATTTGTAAAATGATGTCAAATTTTCAATTCTTAAATATTTAAAATGATTAGAAGTTATTATGTTCGAATTTCAATGTGTATATTTATTAAACATTAATATATAAAAACTACATTAAATAAATGATAATTGGTGAATAAAATTGGAAACCTAAAAATATGTTGATTGTATATCTCTACAAGTCTCTTTTTTTTCTAATTCAATTTTAATTAAGAAACATATCTAGTAAGAATATAATTGGATGAAATATTTGTAATTAATTTTAACATTGTGTTAGTTATATATATATATATATATGAAGAAAAAATGGAGACAGACTAAAAATGAAAAATATTATTTTGTTTCATTCTTAGAGTAATTTTACATTACATTTATTAAAAAAAAGATTTATTGTTTTATTGGTCAAAAGTAATTTTTAATTGTTAAATAATAAATTATATTATATTTTAAAATAGTTAATAAACAATTGTTTTTTATGATTTTGAAATTGTCAAAAAATTAAAAAATAGATAGAAAAGAAAATATAAATAACAATTACTTAAAAAATATATGATAATTGAAAAATCAATAAGTAAAACTAGAATTTTAATGGTGTTCTTTATGTTTTTGAATATCTAAATAATTTTAAATTTATTTTATTAAACAAAATTGAAATCTTTAATCTAATTGTGCATGGGAAATTTGAAAATTGATTGCAAAATTGACCTTTTTATTTTTTCTAATCTTATAGTATTATAGTTTATTTTCAAAATATTGCTATTTATTCATCTTCGCTCTTATTCCTTGTATCTTAAGTTGTTGCTATTTAAGTGGTCATTTATTTTTGCTCATACACTATTATATTTAGTTGCATTTTTTATGATTTGTTTATGTTTTCTCTCATTTTTTATGGTTATTTATTTGCATTTTTCTAATTTGTTCCTCTATCCTTGTGCTTCCTTCCCTTCTCTTTTTCCTCTCTGTTTTTATCTAGTGTTAGTTGCAATCAATCATTTTTTTTCCTCTTGTAGTTATACAACTAAGATTTAGTGGTATTCTATATTCCACCAAAAATTATTCTATGCTTATCTAGGGAGTGCCACCAAATCATTAATGCAATTTAAATTGAGAAGATGTTTATAATAAATAAATTCTAAACAATTTTATGCAAATGAAATGATTATGTATTGATGAAAAGACGCTTAGAATAACCAATCCTAAAAAACTTAGTGCAAAAAAATGATTATGGAACAATGAAAAGATGCTTAGAATAACAAATCATAAACAAATTAATGCAAATAAAATTGATTATGAAATGATGAAAAGATGCTTAGAATAAAAAATCCTAAACAACATAATGGTATTTTGATAGAGAAATGGTCACATGTTATTATAAGACAATTATATATCTAACTATGACTACCATCATGAAAAGTAAGATTGCAAGAAATAAATAACATATTATTTATAATTCAACCATTCTAGAATGAATATATATTCAAATTTAAATATTTAAAGCTTGAAAACATGTAGATATGAAAAAAATTATATTGTATATTGATTTTTAGTCATCATAGAAAGTAAGATTGCAAGAAATAAATCTATAACATGTTATTATTTATAATTCAACCATTCTAGAGTGAATATACATTCAAATTTAAATGTTGAAAGTTGGAAAACATGCACATAAGGAAAAATTATATTGTATATCAATTTTTATATATAAAAGCATAGAATAATTCTCTACACATACGAAATTGGCATTGATACCAACTCAAAATATTTTTTACAAAATGTTGCATATGTCATCTCAAGCTCCATATGTCATCTCAAGATCTATATGCAATGTGGATGTTGAATAACTACACATTAAATCCTAATAGTTCAATTGATCCTATGTCTCAGGTGAGTCATAAACTTGTGGTGGATCATCAAAATCTAACCTTCTCATGCCACTTGATGGATGCAAAATTGACTGCACAATAACAAGTCGAACCACATTTTAATTAGCTCAATAGTAAATAAATTAGGCCACCAAAAAACAACTTGTCTAATATAATTTAGAAATTTCAAATTACCATATTGTTACCATCTCTACTTTGCATTACATCCATTGTTGAAGCTTCTTGGTTAAGATTAATAGAAAATGGTAACATATGTTGTTGGGTGTTTTGTTGATCATCTAAAGCCACAATAACATGCACATTTAACACATCAACTTAGACAAAATTAATTTACAAATTAAAGACATAAAATTGATAGAAGTGTGTTCTATAATTTCTATACCATCTCCACTTTGCATTGTATCTATTGTTCTTGTTTGGTTGAGATCAAAAGAAAAATGTAGCATATGTTCTCTATTGTTTTGTTGATCCCTTGAATCTGCAATGACATGCTCATTTAACACATCAACATAGATAAAGTTTTCAAGTGTAAAATTGCACTATGTAATTAATATAAATAATGGTAAATTTATTAAGTATAAAATTAATAAATACATTTGATAGTTAAAAAATTACCATCTATAAGTTGTATTTCATTTGTTATTGTTTGGTTTAGATCAATAGAGAAAGACAATTAATTTCGTCAAGTACTTTCTTGATCATCCAAACCTACAATGACATATATTTAAAATATGGAATAGAAATAAGAAGTATTATTATGCAAATTACTAAAATGCTTATGAATAAATGTACTCACTGTGTTGTTGCATGATAACAACTCTTTCTTCTTCTATTGTGATGCTCGAGTGATTTATGACCTTTTTTTTCTTTTTCTTTCTACATCCTGTAGAGGGGAATCAAAAATTTCCATGCTCCTCAGTTGTTTCATTCAAGTCTTCAGAGATGACATTGTCTCTTTGATGAATTGAACGATGTTTGCACATTTTACTTGGACTGAACCATGGTGATATGCGTTTTGTAGACATGTTCTTTGAGCCAGGGATTGATGTAAATTTGGAAGAGGAAGGAAGAGATGTATCAATATATTTTCTCAATCTCTCAATAAATTGACTAAATTTATTTTTTTCATCTTCGCTAGTTGATAAATTTTGGAGCCAATGTTTTAAATAATCAATGGAATTTTGAAAGTTATCATTTGAAGCATCACATGATTTCTAGCCATCTATAATACAAATATAAATGATTGATGCAGGAGCATCCAGTGGTGTAAGGGCAATCTTGCATAACCCAAAAAGATGTTTTCCTTTATGTTTCCTTTTGTTAGCTTTTTGTAGATGTTTTTTGCATTTTTGGATACCCTTTTCGTCGAATAAGAGTTCCCAACTTTCAAAATTGCATTTCTATTTTTATGCTCAATTTCTATTTTTAGCAATTTTGAATTTGAAGGTGTGATGAGGCAGAAATTTATGGGAAGCTTCAAGATAGAAAAATAAGCACTTTGGTGAAAGAATCAAGTCAAGATCATTCCCAATTTGAAAGTTATTCAAGTTTCAATTTCTGCTTTTTTCCCTAAAAAACCTTTTGAGTCCAGTCTAAGGCACTAAATGGTCTCATATGGGCCCAAAAAATTGTTCGAACTAGCAAAGCGAGTTCTTAGCACATTCTTCACTCCAAGACCTTTCCAATAGTTCAAACGGTTCAAAAAATGAAGTCTCGGATCAAAAGTTATGGCTTCTAGAAGTTGGTCAATTTTTGGAAAATTACCAATTTTTGAATTAGGACTCAATTTTTGAATTTCAAATTGTAATTTTTGGCGCCAAACCGCCAAAACTCATAATTTGAATGTTGTTTGGCTCCAAAACTAAAAATGAGCTATTTATGGGCGGGGGTTTTCTAATTTTTCATAGCTTTTTGGGAAAAAGAGTGAACATTGGGAAAAGGGGAACTCTGTAATTTTTTGTAAGTGTATTGTAGAACTCGAGGATTTGAGATCCTCTGCATGTAAGCTTTTCATATTATGAATAATAATAATATTCTCTGATTGTGTGTTGATTTTCTATGTCTCAGGTTAGCACCCCCATCAATGATTAAATATAAAAATATTTAAAAATATCTTAATATTTCATTATAAAATGTATACATTGAAATTTACTTGTTCTTTGGTCTTCACCAATGACAACCCCAAACACATCTTGATTTTCTATTTGATTACAACCATCTATAATTGGATTAAGATTTAATTAATTTTGAGAGCCATAAAAAATAAAGTAATATTTAATTGTAAAGACCATATTGACATTACCGATGGTATTATTTTCATGACTAAAACTCCCCCTGACATTGTCATCATCATCAAGCAATGGAGTACCACCATCTATAATTTAATGAGATTAATTTAGTAAGTTATTAGGAATAATATAATAATCATTTAACATATAAATATTAAACTTAACTCTCAAATAACCCTTACCAACAACTTGATCTTGCTCATTATTTTTGTTTCTCTTTAGAAGATCTAAAATATTTAACACATTTTTGCATGTGTTTCCCTTCTTTGCCCACTAACAGTCACACACATGTAAGTCTGGTCCAAATTCTCTAACAAGATACCATTTTTTTGGAACTATTTGGCTTCTTATCTGGTATGTGTTAGGAAGGAGATCATATGGATGGCAATATGTATTTGGTATTTTTTTTACCTCTCTAATGCAATTGTGCAATATCTTTCTTTTTTGAAGTTAGTCAATAACCCTGATAACTGCAAATATCTTTTATTTTTATAGAATGGCTCTACCCTATGAAGAAGTGTATGGATAAGCCAATCCATTCTTCTCGTGCATCTTTTTGAACGATCACTTAAATAGTGACTCTTGATATGGAAGTGATACGACTCTATGGAAGCATTGGTTTCTTGATTTGCATGAGGAAAAATTCTATAGTTTTTTGCTTGCATCGCTATACAAACAATCATAAACTTCATCTTAGTATAAATAAAAATAAGTTAAATGATGTAAATACATAAAAACCATAATGAATAATTTAATAGGATTACCAATACGAGTCTCATCATGACACCAAGTTTTCTGAAAGTAATCAATAAATTTCTTCTCTTCTTTGAATTCCTCCATAAAAAAATTTATCAGGTGAGCAGTGATGTCTTCATTATCACTCATTGCATAATCTCACCCAATCTATCAAACATCTTAGTTCTAACATCCTTATTATGGACATACCTGGATTATAAAATATAATATCAAACTATGAGGTTCAAACATGTAATGTTCGATTGTTCCACATATTTTAATTAAAGATTGATTTACATGTATACATTCTTCAAGCATGTCCTGCGTACATGCCAAATACATAAAAGTACTCGGCAATCAAATGATAATCTACATGTTACATTATAAAAGCTCATAAGTAGTGCATTCTAAAAAAATTAATTGTTATATTATAAAATCTCATAAGTATCATTCTAAAAAATAAAAATAAAAAGTTAAGGCCAATAAAACCTGATTGCTTCAATCTTAGCACTAGCATCATCTGTCATAAATGCATTGTCATTCCAATCTGCTTTACATTGTTTCCCTCTTTTACAAACTTTTGTCAACCATTCATTTATATCCTTGACTTCATCTCTTGAGGATATGGCCCATGCAACAAGTATACTAGTCTCTTGTTCATCGAATACAAGCAAAGTATATAACTAGTACTACACATGAATAAACCATTGATAAATTATTATATGTTTAGGAGAATAAATTAATGATTTCATTAAGAACTATAAATACAATTAGCATTGTTTTACTTACACCATATTTATTTGTTGAGAATGTGGAGTCCATTGCAATAATTAAGTTATGTGAATGTTTCACCATCATTTCTCGCATCCATGGTGTTTGGATTCCTATGATAAATGGAATATTTTCCATATTATTTGGTCTTTTATAGAAAAGAAGTTATCTTTCTCCTCTACATGCCACATGCTTACACTTTTTGCATCATCTTCATTCTTTTGGGATCAAAGTGAGCGTACTCTTTTCCATGCATTCAAAACATCTTTTCTCAACAAACATGTGTCCCTCTTATTCATCAACTGAGTAAAACCATGGTCTAAATAATGTTGTTCGCATATTGTGTCAATCCCCACCCCCATTAGCAATAAGGATTCAATATACAATTTACATTCATTTGACAACCTTGGTGCAACACTTCTCCTTGGATCATTAGAAGGGTCATCTTTTCCATGGAAGAATTCACCATTAGCATCATAATGACTGAAATCATTATATGTAATAATTGCAACATTTGGTCTACCATACATAACCTTAACAATAAAGTGGGTTTGACAACCCCTTTTTTGGATAAACCTTTGTTTCCTTTTCTTGGTTTTAGGTTTATTTATGTTATCCTCGAGGCCAAAAGCACATGAATACATGTTTACATATGTACTATATATATATAAATTAATACAACAATTAGAAAATGTAATTTCTTACATGCATAATTATTATATTAAATCTATGCAAACCTTGAGTACATCATGGTTGTGTGGTCTTTAGGTTGTACTATCAAGTTGGGCTCTTTATGCATTTTGTGTACAAATGTTGTCTCTATAGAATCCAATAAACCTTCTCCTTTGACAAAGTGAGGGAGTCTTTCAAGAGGGATTACAACACATATGTCTATCTCACCATTTTCATCTCCAATAGGTGTCCATTCAAGGTCAACAATTGAGAAATGATTTCCTTGATTAGGAATGTCTTGCACATCGAGATGAAGTTTTGATTGCTATTTTTTTGGCTTTCTCATTATGAATAATATTAAGATGGTTAGTGGACCTCTATCTTGTTCAAATATGTCAGAAGAACTATATTCTTTTTTCTAATCATTCTATGACCTATACTTATCTTTACCTTAGTTTTCACACTTACCTTTGAGGTTTAAAATAATATATGAATAAAGTTCAATTACCTATTACAAATGAGTCTATAAATCATTGGGATAACGTCATACAAACCAATTTTCCAATAATATAATATAAACACACATAAACCAATAATATAAACAAACATGGGAATCTTTGTGCTCTAAGAGAGGTAATTTATTTTTCCAATAAATGTATTTCATTTTAACCAAACCAATAATAATTCTTACTACATTAGCCTCATGTAGGGAATCATTAGCACAATGACCAAGGACGACTTATTTGAAAGATATTTGAGAGGGATCCAAAGATCCATGTGTGTTATCCTTGAATCTATAGCCCAAAAATCAATAAAAAATAGGAATAAAATAGGAAACCCCAATCTAAAAAAACTAACTTTTTTCAATGCAAGGTTGAATTTTAACTTGGAAAAAATAAATATAAACACTTGACTTATTTACTTGTAATTTTAAAATGAAAATTATGTTCATTTCTTGATTTTTCTCCTTTCTTTAACTTGTTAGTGGCTACACATACAAACCTATGGTATACATACAAACTATTTTATATTTAAATTCCCTCTTCTTGGATTATTTGCATAGATTTATTTGAATCTTCACTTTTTTTTCTTAATTTTATTTTTAGGATGTAGTTTATGATGAATTTTCCAAAACTTTAAATAAGCATGTCCATCTATTTTTGTAATGGATAAAATGATTAGTTGTGTCTTTTCCTTCTCTATTTTGTACAAGAGTATTTTATTTCTTAACTTTCTAATTATTTTGTATTTTTAACCTTCACACTAGAGGACTCATCATCATATATATTTTTCTCCTCCTCTACATAAATTCTTGAACTCATGTCTCATCCAATTCATTGGGATTGTTGATACCCATCCTCCTCAAAATGTGATAATGGAGACCTCCAAGATACTTTTTCAACATATCTTGCTCATCCAATTCCATTTCATTTTGCATAGATTTCCTCTTAAACTCCATTTGGTGTAATCCTTCGTACTTTGACCACTTTGTTTCTTGTAACATATCCTCTCTTTTTTATCAATTTTATATCTAATAGGATAAATATTTCTATGAATTAATCCTAACTACTTACTATGATATTATTCATCTTTCCACAATTTACAATAAAATTCCCCCACCATACAACATGATACCCTTTTATTTTGTGGAATGCAACTAAATATTTTTATGCCACATTTACTTTATGCACATTAAAATAGACTTATATTTTTTCAATCCATGAATTTAATGGTTCAAGATTAATTTGTTCATCAAAAGTATTTATTTCTACTTTAGTTCCTACATTAAATGGAATTTTTATTTTTTCCTTCTTATTTTTGTATGGTTTGTTCAATAAATACTATGCATTTTTTCCCACTCCCCCGTCTTCCTTAATACTAAGTTTATTTTTAAGATCTTTTAACATAAGATTGTTCTTGTATCATTTTAACTTTTTTCGTTAATATGAGCTCTTTTTGTCTTGACATAATCTCTTTTTATTAGATAAACCACTATAAGTTATTTATTATTCCATTCATATAGATTTATAATGCAATTAATTGCGCATTCATTTTTTTATGTTAGGCTTTTGTGCTCTCATAGTTACTATTATAGACAAACTTTCACAAACCCACTAAGATCAAATTGCTCTAATTCTAAAATTAATTTGTAAATCATTATAATTTTATAATTTAAGATCTCAAAATTATTTCTACTTATAATTACTTGGATCAAATGAATTTTAATAAAAGATAATGAAATATAGAACATAAAATATATAAAAAGAATTGTATAGTAATAGTCATGAAAACTCAAATAACTCATTATTTTATCCTAAAAATCTCATGAGGGGAAAGCTAGACCGTGTGGTAGTGGTAATTTCCCTAAACTACCTTTTTTCTTTACATAGGAAAGTACTTGAATAGAGGTGAAATAATGGTTTCCATCTAATTTTTGTTCATCTCCTTAAAATTAGTGAACAAGAAAATTTCCTCTCTTTAGTATTTTATAATCTTCCAATGAATCAAAGTCCTACTTTAACCTCTTTTATAGATTCATTAGGATGCAAGAAGATTCTCTTTGGTCCTATGATTTCACACATTCATTAGGTGTGAATTTATTTTATTTTATTTTTATTTTTTTTAATATTTCAATTTTGTAAATGGGCCAATACCTTACTTTTAATGTTTGTTCACTAGATCCTTTCATATCAAACATCAAGAAAATTATTCACATCCTTTAATTTAGGTCTAACAAATAAATAAAAAATATTTTACTTTGGCATACATGATTCACTATATCTCACTACATGTTAAAGTGGGGGTAAAATATAGAGATACAAAGTATGGCCCCAAATTATAGTATTTGTCATATATACATCTTAGTGTCTTAATGTTCAAGAATTTATATTCTCTTAATTATATTCATTGTTGGGAAATTGTTTATTTGTATTGAAAACTACAAAGGTTTATTACTTGAAAATGGGTTGTCAAAATTAACTAGGACCTCAACTTTGTGGCAATTTTACAAAAGGACACATAAGCACATAATGAGATAGGAAAAAATAATATGTTTTAGAAAGCTAACAACGAGTGCTACATACATGTGTTTTTTATTTTTATTTTTATGTATTGACTTCATTTGATCTTCAAAAAAATGGTGTGAAATGATAAATTTTGATTAATAAAATTGATGTATGAGACTAAACAATATATTTGACATGTAAACGTGTGTTGGTTAAACATTCTATGTAGCTTGGGGGACTATGATACTACATGTAATTTTTAAATGACAAATATATATAGTGGTCAAAAATATTATCTAAAATGAACTTAATCATTTTTTTTTATGTTCCCATAAATTTGTAAATTGATTAGTGAGACATACTATTATATCTTAGTTGATTGGAATAGAATAGAATTATAGTGTTTGTTAAAATGTGAGTAAAATACTTACCTACAAACAAATCGTACCACCTTAAAAATTCCACACATGATGCTTTCATAATATTTTAGCTTTTACTTTATACTCACATGTTGATACTTGTAAGAAAATGATGTTTTACATTATTAATCTAGTATAATTAAAATAAATACAAATAGTAGTTGGTAAATTATTAATAATTGAAATGATTAATAAGTGTTGCCTATTGAATATTTTTTAATACAATCTAAAACAAAAGTTCTTTACATTTTTAATTTAGGTTAATTAAAATAAATGTAAATAGAAATAATTAATGAAATGATTAAACAATTTTCATGTTTGTAATATAATTGAAAATATAGTTGATATTAGTTAGTTAGAAGGTTAGTAAATATTGATTAATTTAGTAATTTATTTGTTTTAAAATTTACAATATAAGTTTTTTAAAATTATTTACAATTTAATAAAATATTTTAAAAAAACATTGGTTAACTTTTATTTGTAATATTTTGAGATCTTCTTGATAATTATTAAATTGTCTATATTTTTATGAGATAATGTATTATTTTCAACACCAATTGAGTATTATATAGTTATTTGAAATTTAAGTAATATATATTTCATTAAAAAAATTATAAATATAATAGAATATAAAAATACTTCATAATTTACTTATTGTCAAAAATTTGGGTGAAACGTCCAATGGCCACAAAGAGTGCACAAAGCCCAAATTATGGTAATTGAGGTTTGCAAGATCAATCTAAATTTAAACCTAACTATCTCCTAGAAACTTCTAATTTATGCATCACATTGCGACATGATGCGGGCAAAGGGTAAGGCTTCCATTGTTTATTAACTAGCATACATATATTAAATATTAATATATATAAAATACACTGAGAGTTATCCTTTTCGAGGTGCCTATTTTCATCATTTTTTCTCAGTGCAATAGGCCCCTCGATAATGATAACTCTCGATGTATTTTATATATATTAATATTTAATATATGTATGCTAGTTTAATGGATTTTATTTTATCAATGTGTGCACATATACCTCTACTTCCACATTCATTTGTCTAATTTTTCACCTTATTTTTACAATCATTTTCTATGTGAATATTAGATCAATCTAATAACTATTTTATTAAATACATTTCAACTTCAATTTTATAATATTTTATTAAATACGAAAATTATTCAATTATCAACTTCCTCTAACTTTGAGTAGCTTAACCAACAAAAATTTCACAAATTTTAAGAAATTATTTTTTTAGATGTTGCTCTTATTCTTCAAATTAAAGTAGTTTAATCCCCAAAACATAATGTGTTGTTTTAAATGCACAATGATAACTTAAAATGAATTCAAGGAATGCCTATTTAAATAGAGGAAAAAACACATTTAAAACTTTCTATAATAATCTTTGGAGTAAAAATTAGTTAAAATATGTGATTTTTTCTTTAATACATACTTTCTATTTAAATAAAAAATTATGTAAGATTTAAAAGATTGTTTATGCTACATTCCACAGAAATAAATGTTGTTTAATGCATTATTTGACCATTTTCTTAATCAAGAGTATTTAGTTAGAATGTATTTTGACTCCCAAATTAATATACTAAGTTTTAAAGGGCATACAACTTGGATTTATTACCAAAATTAATACACTAAGTTTTAAAGTCTTGGTCTACATTGAAAGTTAGAAGTAATATTTTCACATTAAAGCTGTGGAAACTCTCTCGTTTGGTAAATGTCGTAGATTATTTCTATTATGGAAAAGCCAAATGTCATTTGAACGTGCATACAATATTTGGGCATAGATGAAAATTTTGGAAAATTTACAATTTTTTTCAAGCTTAGTCACTCAATTAAAATAGAAGTACAAATATCTATACAACAAACAAGGGAAGAGAAAAGAAATCCCCTTGTAGTTTCCACAAAGAAGGTTGCTTACACCAGATTTGGTGTCTGGATGAATTTTCACAAAACAAAGGGAAGAAAAACAAAACTTTCCCTATTTTGACATTTTACCTATTTATGCTTTTGATCAATGCATGCTCATTTCGTTTGAATATTATACACACGGGTTCTAGTGAATTGAAAAATTTATATCAGCCAAACAAAAGATTAATAAGCTTGAGAAATTTATAAAAGTGAGAACAATCTGAAAAAGAAAACCTAGTGTTGCGTTGTTTGTTTATGGTAAAAACGAAAGCAGCTCCTAGTCGCTCCTCGTATATGTGTATGAATCTCCTCCAAATTCTGTCTTGTTATCTGCATAACACAAACATAAGACTCGATTTCATTGCAAACAAAAAGAATTTTTAAATGGGTTTAGAATCAAAACCTTGATTCTAAAATCAAAACTTGAGAGCATTGATTGTTAAAATCAAAACTTGTTGGGCTGACAATTCAGGTGTACTGAAGTTGCACAGATGTTTATGGCCATGGATGGATGTCAGCCCCTTACCATGTCATTTTGGGGGTTGGATAGCCTTTGCCAAAAATTCTAACCAAGTCAATTTTCTTAATTTTTTACTTTCAAATACATGTAAACATACATGGTACATCACCAAAGTAACTTCCAATCTATATGCATAGTTTTTTCGCAAGTTATATCTTATAGATTTATATTATAAGAGAGTGTCTCTTGGTTTATTCATGCCTTCATGTTATTCTATTTTAAGCTTACTTCATTAAAAAGAGATGAATTGAACAACATATAGTGTCAACTAACCTCTTAGTAACCAAGAAATACTCTATTTGTTTGAATTTTATCTCTTCCAAATTATTCTACCATATCTACTAGAAATACCATTTCCATGTTAAAAAATAATTTACTTCTTTATATTTTTATCAAGATAAACATTGTCATCACCTACATTTTAATGGGGTAAGAGCTTACAATAGAATTTAATATTGAATATTTATTTTACTCTACCTATAAACTTTTTCAAGTCTATTATTTATATATAGAGAGAGAGAGATATATAGATATATATATATATATATATATATATTTGAGTGAGTGAATGTATTTACCCATTGGAAAAAATAATGTAGATTATGTTATTGAAATTTAGTTATTTGTAGATGATAGAAATGAAAAGGTATACATGAAATATGATTCTATATGTTACAATAGATTCCTCCAAATATGAGAGAATTATTGAAGCATAAAATGACACCAAATATATATAACATTTTTTTCTTTAAATTGTTCTTGTCAAATAGATGAAAATTAAATGGTCACATATCATGGATGCTCATGTTCATCACCCCCATTGGTGTGTTTTCTTTGATGACCTTTTATGATAGATATATAAGGATCATCAAGGCTAATATTTCCTCTAAACTTGGATATAAGCTAAAAAAATAGAAGATTTTATAATGAGGAAAGTAGAAGTGAATTTTACCCCACAAGCTTCCATACTAATCATAATAGTAAGAAACACCTCCAATGGCCAGTGAAAAACTAGGATTGGTAAAATATTGGATATTACCAAGTAAGAAAAATTGGTTAAGTATAATTATTTACTATTATAATTATGGATTGCATTAATCATAATTTGAGTCTTATTTATATATATTTTTAGGTATTAATACACCCATGCATACAACAAGGAAAACAAAAAATAGTTGATCCACCTATCATCCTTCCTTAAGACCCAAATTAGAAGAGGGCAGTCGACCTAGTAGTAAACACACAATATACAAATACATGTCTCCCTTCAACACATAAATCATGGTTTATACAGAAACCCATGCATTTCTATACCAATACTAGGTTCAACATGTGGAGAAGATGGTAAAAAATTGTCATAGTCAATAGAATAATTGAATAATATTTTTTTAAGATTATTATACTAATACTAGGTTAAACCTGCTTATTGGGAAAAAGTCATTCATAACATTTAATCCAAAATCTCGGGTTGGAAAGGTAGGTGGCTTTCTCTATTAGGGATAATCTTAATGATGAAATAGGTTTTATCAGCCATCCCAAATTACTATATGGCAGTTCTAAAGGTGCCAAAGTCCATTATATTAGAAATTGAAAAATTGATTAGGAATTTCTTATGGAAGGGTAATATGGATGATAAAAATAAAATTCCCTTAAACTCGTTGGAAAAGATTTGTACCAATAAGCTCAAAAGGGGGGGTAGGGATTCATAGATTATCTACTAAGAATATGTCCCTAGGAGCTAAATTAGTGTGGCATATGTATTCTAAGCCACACTCCAAATGGTGTAAGGTTATGCAAAAAAAATATCTAAACAATGTAACACCATCAAGAATCTTTACTATATGAAATCCACCAACAAAGTTAGCTATGTGGAGTAGTTCAGCTACTAAAAATTGATGAAGTAAGGTTCTAATTTCTAGTTAATGGTCATAGGTTGAAGATTTATAAGAAACCATTGTAGAAGGATGACTTCCTTCTCACATTACAACAACAGTTTGAAACTATCATAGAAAATTCAGCAACAGAATCAACCAATTCTATAAATGTATCAGTAAATGAGCTATACAACTCACCAAATAATGTTCCACATGTATAATTTCATCATATTTCACATGCACACACTGGAGAGGTGATAATCAATAATTTTTGTTTCTTCAAACAATAAGTAGATGCAGAAGGGACTTGCCGCAACACAAACCAAATGGACAATCACAAAGGGACCTATTATTACATGCACCTATAGCATCATAATGTCCATCATAATATACACCCATTCATATTGCATTTACATCATCTTTTTCACACATGTAATAATATACATGTCCAATTTATTATATACAACCAATTCCATCACATCGCATTTTCATTTCTATCATACCCCACAATAAATATCGCTTCACCCAAAGCGTACTACATGCAACCTTTTCTTTTCATCCATCACTCCAACCTAATTCCCATGTGTCACACATACACTACATATTATAACTACAAGCAACTCATATCCATCACGACAATTCTTTTTAAAATCCACTTGCATAATGCAATTCAACTTTTATAGATGAGTTGCAAATCAATTCAAATAATAACCACATGTATACTCCACCTTAGAAATCATGATTATTATTTAAGCTTACTAATTTTATGTATATTTATTATTCATTCAAGCATGTCAAATAGCATATTTAAAATTTCCACTACTTTTTATTTATATCTCCACCCTATCCATACAAGCTAAGTGAGGACACTTAGCAAGCTTATTTGGGGGGAGGGTATTCATTATTCCTTAGTTTTTTGTGTGTGTCATTTAAAAAATTTATTGTTCAATTTTCCACCATCACCAAGAAACAAAGAGCTTAGCAAAGAAATTAAGAGGTTTATCTGGGTGTTACAGCATACAATAGAGCACAAGTAGTGTAATTGGGGTGATAGAACGAGAACAAAATAAAGCATAATTGTGAAGTGACTATAAAACTACATAAGCATTGTAATGGAGGGTGACATCATACATAGGAAACCAACAAAACATAACCAACTACTAGATGAAAGGCAATGTTTTCCCATTTTCTAGCAAGCTGGTTGCTTACAATATTTTTTGAGGCTTAGAATTTAATGAGGTAATGACCCAACAATTTGTAGCCACATTGCAAAATGATGAGGCAATTGTTAGGGGTTTAAGGGTAGATGCCTCAGAAGTATCTATATCTGAAGTATTTGGATTTGCAAGGATAGGAGAGGAGTTTCTAGTTAGGACAAATCCCATTGCAACAAGAAATAACTCTCTTTGCTAGGAGAAAACCTAGATTCTTCTTCACAAGGTACTAAATGATTGTATTTTCCTTGTATTTGGGATTTAGTTGCTTCTTATATAGTTAAGTAATTGACATGTGATGGAAGATGATAATTTCTATATACAATTCATTTCAAACTATTAAGTCATCTACACCATGATAGGAATGTAAATGTTCCTAATTTCTTATACAACCAATTAAAGAAAATATTTGTTGAATATAAGAGGAAAAGAAACAACTCAACATTGTCTCATTTTTGCTTAGTTACATTGTTTGTAAAGAGGAAATTCTTAGGGCTCAATTTCCAAATGTTTCTTGGGAAAAATTTCTTAATTGTAGAAATATCAACAATATCCTTCAAATTCCTAATAAGGGAAATAGAGGCCACGAAAAAATAATAGAAGAGCCTGTTGTTGCTCATAAGGAAGAAATGACCTATGGTTCCCCTGCTGCAACAACTACCTGCAACATGTAGGAACTAGAAGAGGAGGATTTTCAAGAAACCCAATCGACAACTTCTAATGAGTAGGTCATAATAGAAGGAAATCAAGAAACCCTTGTTTCTAAGAGGCCACCAAGAGGTAAAAAGAGAAATAGTGAAGTCTCTACCTCTACACCTATAAAGGGGTAGAAGAAATGAAAGAAAGCAAAAAAAGGGAAGAGTAGGGTGTTAAAATTTTGGAGATGTTGGAATCTTGAGTTTGTTGGGAAAATATGTCTCAACCTTGCAATTATATATGGTTTATTTTTTATAGGATATATGTTGGTATGTGGCGACTGATCATGCAAATACTATACACTTGTAGCAAGGCATGGGGTTTGAGGCATCACCCCAAAAAAAAATTGTTGAAACATCAAGGTTTTTTCCTGCTGACACGTCAAGGTTTTTTCCCGCTAACACGTCAATGTTTTTTGTTAACACATCAAATAAAAAATGACCTTGTAAAACCCTAATTCCAGAAGGTTCCAAAAAGCTTATTATAAGTGGTTGGGATGTATGTAGACGGGGGTGTATTTTGAGATTCTAATAGCGGTCATGTTGTCTCTTGATCTCTAGTGGTGATACTCTTATGAGAAGCTTGCTCTGCAAGTATTTTGTAATCTTTTGATTTCTAAACAATATATTGAACTGCTTTTGGAGTGTGGGGTTTTTCTCCCGAAAGGGTTTTCCCCATGTAAATCTTTGTGTTTTTGTATGCATGATATTTATGTTTAAGTTTTTGTAACTGTTAAAGATCTGTAAAGTTTTGAATTTTCTCCTCTCAAGATTAGTGTAGGAAGTTGTTTCACTACCTTAACTTCCTTACAAGTGTTATCAAAGCTTGATCACCTCTGGTTTCAATTTTGGGTTGTTGGGTTTTTTGAACTAATCCAAATTTGAGTGGGAGCTTATGTAGAAGACACTTTGTGATCTTGTTATGGGAATTTTCAGATGAAAAGTTCATCAAGGAGAATAGAGGTGGAGAATTTTTCAAGAAATAATTTTGAGATATGGAAGCTAAAGATGGAGGATTTGTTGATAGATCGAGATCTATGGGATGTTGTTGATGAGAATGTTTCAAGGCCTACAGATCCTACTCAATCTGATCAATATGATGTTATGGATCATAAATTCAAGGGTCTAATCAGATTGTGCTTGGAAGAATTTGTTTTAATTAATGTCCATGAAGAGACCTTTGCACATAAACTATGGAATAAGCTTGGTGAGATGTATCAAGACAAATATTTAGTGAACAAGATTTTCTTGAGGAAGAAGTTGTATTCCTTGAGAATGGAAGAGGGTGGATGAATCACATACCACCTAGAAGCATTCAATATGTTGGTGGCTCAATTTGCATCAGTTGGTGTCAAAATGGATAAGGAGGAGAAATTTTAGATCTTGATTTTTTCTTTGCTTGATTCATGGGATTCTCTTGTTATAGCTATTGGGAGTACTTCTATTATAGTGAAGACTAAAGATGTGGTGGGTTCTTTGCTTTCTGAAGAGATGAGGAGGAAGGTATCCATCACTGCCAAGGAGGCCCTAAATATTCATGGAAGACCCAAGGAAAAAGGAAAGAAGAATGAGAAGCATGATAAATCCAAGTCCAAGGGGAGATATAAATCTCTTGGAAAGTCCAAAGTTATTTGTTGGAACTGCGATAAGCCTAGACATGTTCGTAAGGAATGCAAAGAAGAAAAGAAGAAGAAAAATAAGAAATTTGATTATAATTCTTAGTGTTAGTGTAATTAATTAATTATTACACTAGCATAAGTTAACTTAGGTCTTGCATTTAATTAATTAAGTCCTAGGTTGCATTATTAGATAAATCATTTAATAAATGGGATAATATTCCCTTCCTTGTTTGGTGGGATAAGATTCCTTCTAGAAGATGAGTTGTCCTTCTAGAACTTATCTCCTCATTTAATGATCATATAGATAGGGTTCACATGTTGTCACATGTTGTTAGATCATAACACTTGGCAACATCTCATGCATATTAGGTTTTACTTCTTGCCTATATAATCAGGCATCTTGTTCATTTGTAATATATCCAATATCCAATATCAATTTCATCATATCAATAGAATCTTTAATCAGCATGCCTAGTTGCAACACTTTTCTTTGTGGTTGATCATCTTTCCTGGCTTAAAGGTCCTCCATCGAAGACTGTAGCTTCAAGGACTGTGCATCCATAATCTCAACATGGTATCAGAGCTTATCCAGTGAAACATCAACCCTCGATCAAGAAAGTTGGTATGCGAGATTCTTGCAGGCTAAAGGTTTCCATTGCAGGCTACTTGATTCCACCTGGGGACCAAGCTGATTTCTGAAGTAGATTGAGTCATATCCAAGCTCGCCATTGTCTTCAGAAGGCCTCGAAACCCTAGGATCACCTGCCCATTCATCAAAATCGAATACATCAACCCAGGAGCTTCAGAGGTATTTTTAGGGTTTGCAAAATCAATCGTACTATCCGTACAATTTGCAGCAAAAAATCATCCCGGTCAGTTGTCCTCTGAGGCAAAATTTTTTTATATGCAGGCCATTTTCTATTTTCAAAAAAAAAATTAGGGTTTTTTGCATTATTTCTTGGCAAAAATATATATTTGGCATTTTCCTATAGTTTCAGGAAAATATTTTTGATCGACCTCTATTATTAATCTGTGGTCGGCATCCTTTTATTTTTTCTGCAGGCACATATTTATTCTATCGGCATCATATATTAAAAAATGTGGGTTTGATTTATATTCCATCGACATGCAATAAGGATTATTTTTCTGCATATTTTATTATCGGCATATTGATTTTTAATTGCTTTCAAAGCAATATTAAAAATCAAAATATATTGTATTGTCGGCACTTTCCTTTTCAAAGTCTACAGAATTTTGTTTTGTTGGCCGAATTCAATCTTTGCAGGGAAGTACGTACTTTGGGGGGGGGGCCGCTGACCGGCCGTCACATCCAGTCGTGCTTCCTCCGTCGGCGATCCACACCGTCGTCACTGTACCGACCACCGCTAACCACATCTCTGCCTACCGCCAGCCATTCCAAGCTCCCGTCAGCCGGTGCTTCTTCTCCCGCTGACTGCCCGAGATACACTATCGGTGCCGGTAGATATCCACCAGCGGCGCCGCCCCGGCACTGCCCAGCTCAACCAAGCCGCCGCTCCACCCGGCGGCCCTTCATTTTTTTTCCATAGCACAGATCATGGTCATATCAGCGACCAGGTGCTAAGCCTGGAGGGGCTAATTTTTTGACCCTATTTAGCCTGCAGGTGCCTAATCAGGGTATTTTTTTCATTTGATCACAACTTTCACCCAGGATATCAAATTTTTGCAAACGATACACCATCGGAAAGGGAATTTCGCGTACTTTCCAGTGGTGACATCAGTTCTGCAAATTGCTTGTAGAAAATTCTACATTCAACTGAAGTCCAAACCCTAATTGGACATAAAGGCTCATAACTTCGCAACCATTCATCGGATTTCGGTGATTCCAACGGCATCAGGAAGGTGATTCAGAGCTTTTTTTCATCAGTCCAGCCCCTTGATCAATTTCAGCTCCAGGTACTCTTGCATGTGATTTTTTTCAGTTTGGTGCATTTACTCAATAACCTGGTCATCCTGAAGCTTGGGAAAAGATTTTTTGATCCGGGTTGCATCACTTCAGTTGTAAATCATATTTGGAAGTATTTATTCTCTGTTGAAGGTCATTTGTCTTTATTTTTGTGGAGAAATTTCATTATGGGGCTTGCATATTACTCTCCTTCTTTGACTATGTTGCACAAGGGTAACTATCTGCAATGGCGAGATGGGATCTGCCACCATCTCCAATCACTTGATCTATTACCTCATCTATATGGCATAGTTCCCCGTCCAAGTGAAAGTGTTCAAAAATTTTCTTGGAGTTGCAGTAGGTACAATGTCTTGGAGATCATTGCTATGCAAGTTGATTGTGATGTTTTGAATGCTATTAATCATTGTGATTGTCCTCACATTCTTTGGACTAAGCTTTGGGAGATCTATGGAGATTCAGATACTCCACCATTCCCCGTTGGTCAAGATTCAGAATGTCATTCTTCATATCAAGTTCCCCATGATGATACTATTGTGCAGGAGGTTGATTGCCTTGATCTTTCCGAAGAGGTTGACAAGGTTCCTTTCTGTGCTTCTTCTTCATCAGAGATAGTTGGTATCCCTTCACATTCAGTGATTCCTTGTCCAGAATCATTGATTGAGGCTTCCACTATCATCATCCATCAGGACACATTCAGTTTTCCAGACTTAACATCACAGGATGGCTTCATTTCAGGTATCACTGACTTGGCTACTTCTACAGGTTTGGAGGAAATTCTTGAGGGGATATCACTCCTCTATTCAAATTTGGCTTTGGAGAGTTGTTTTGAGTCTCCTCCTTCCTTTGTCTCAACCTTGATTGGGAATCCAGAGACTATCTTGGAGGCACTTGGTTTCTCTTCAGAGATTTCATATCCGAGACTTCTTCCCTGTCATTCCATTCAGGATTTGAAGTTTCTTTAGTATCTACCATTGGATTTGCTTTAGACTTCTTTCAGTGGTTTTGAGGACACTTCCTTCAGGGGGGGCTATCAAGTCTCCATCATATTCATGCTATCATTGTCTTTGGATATTGTTCAGCATTAGTTTCTGCATCGTCATGGTTTGTCACCCTCTTCATTGTTTGGGACTATGACATCTTCATCAGGCAAGGAGACATTTGAGCAAACTTCAGAGACATCATCGACCTCCTCCTTTATCCTTCCTTCCTTCAATTCCCATCCGGAATGGGAAGCATCTCTACACTTGCAGTTGGTTTTGTTTCTTCCGAAAGGGAGACAAGTTGTTTGTCGGCATTGGATCTTGTTTTGTCTTCAGACACTTCCCTTTCTTGCAGGTGATCTCATCTTCTAGGGGGGATCTTTAGTCTCTCTATTATATCCATGTGACGGATGGTGTACTTGGGGGATATTTGGGAGTCCTCCATCCTTCCCATCCTATCTCACATTTTCTGAATTTTCATCTCCTTTTTGGAGAGGGGTTTTGTTCCCATTGGGTTTTCCCCTTTTCTCTGGTTGTGGGAGATTTTTCTGCATCTTCATGTACATGGGTACCTAACATGGCCTCATAGCCAGGACCCATCATCATCTTGCATAATCATTGCATTTTCCTCCCTAAGTTGCACTTATGGGGGGGTGTTAGTGTAATTAATTAATTATTACACTAGCATAAGTTAACTTAGGTCTTGCATTTAATTAATTAAGTCCTAGGTTGCATTATTAGATAAATCATTTAATAAATGGGATAATATTCCCTTCCTTGTTTGGTGGGATAAGATTCCTTCTAGAAGATGAGTTGTCCTTCTAGAACTTATCTCCTCATTTAATGATCATATAGATAGGGTTCATATGTTGTCACATGTTGTTAGATCATAACACTTGGCAACATCTCATGCATATTAGGTTTTAATTCTTGCCTATATAATCAGGCATCTTGTTCATTTGTAATATATCCAATATCCAATATCAATTTCATCATATCAATAGAATCTTTAATCAGCATGCCTAGTTGCAACACTTTACTTTGTGGTTGATCATCTTTCCTAGCTTAAAGGTCCTCCATCGAAGACTGTAGCTTCAAGGACTGTGCATCCATAATCTCAACACTTAGTCTGAGAAGGAAGATGGTGACAAATTCATTGCAGCTTTGGCAACTCATGCAGGTAATGATGCATGGTTAATTGAATCAAGTGCATCTTTTCATATGACCTTTAATAAATATTGGTTTTATGAGAATGAAAAATTTGATGGAGATAAGGTATACTTGGGTGATGATTCTCATTTAGACATTGTTGGCCCTGGTAAAGTTAAAATCAGGTTTCTTAATGGTAGAAAAAAAAGGATTAAT
Organism: Sequoia sempervirens; assembly: GCA_007258455.2. Classification (NCBI taxonomy): domain Eukaryota; kingdom Viridiplantae; phylum Streptophyta; class Pinopsida; order Cupressales; family Cupressaceae; genus Sequoia; species Sequoia sempervirens. The sequence goes on from VDFB02086081.1 coordinate 264,856,330, forward strand.
GGTGTGTTGCATATCCCTGGATTAGCATGAAATTTGTTATCTATGAGAAAACTAATAGATGTGGGTGTGCAGGTAGTATTTTCTAATGCAGGATGCAAGATGGTTAGAGGTGCTATGGTGATTACTAGAGGTGTCAGATATGGGACATTGTATAAGCTTGATGCATACACTATTGAGTGCAATAATACTTTTGTGAAAAGAAAGTCTTTAGAAGAAGTGAGGGTTTCACCTTTAGCAAATGGTCATGGATTTTGGGTACCCAAGGGTGCTATTTCTTCTAATACAAAGTTACCTATAGAGAAAAATATGTTATGGCGCTAGAGACTTGGCCACATTAGAGAAAAGGGTCGAAAGACCTTGAAAAATAAAAACCTTGTTGAAGGTTTGTCTAATTGTAATCTTGAATTTTATTTATGTGAGCATTGAATTTATGGAAAACAAAACCGAATTTAGTTTTACTCGAGTTCTCATAAATCTTGTGGTGTATTGGATCTTATTCATTCTAATGTATTTGGTCCTGTAGATGTTCCTTCAACTGGTAAATCCACATATTATATTTCATTTATTTATGATTATAGTAGGACATGGGTATATTTTGTAAAGAGTAAATTTGAAGTTTTAAGTCGATTTAAATAATTTAAAGCAATGGTTAAGTTGTAGACTAGAAAGAAAATAAAATGTTTGAGGACTAATAATGGCAGTGAATTTTTCTCTAATCATTTTGATAGATTCTGCAAAGATTGTGGTATTCATAGACAAAGACAACTTCATATTCTCCACAACAGAATGGAGTTGTAGAAAGAATCAACAGGACACTGATGGAGAATGCTAGGAGTATGTTGAGTGGTGTTGGCCTAGAACAAAGGTTTTGGGCTTAAGCTATTTCCACTTCTTGTTACCTGATTAACAAGTCTCCTACATTAGCTCTTGTTGATAAGACACCTATAGAGGCATGGTTGGGTCACAAGCCTTCATTAAGAAATCTTAGAATTTTTGGTTGCAAGGCATATGCACATGTGCCAAAGGAGAAGCGAACAAAGTAGTAGAACAAGGCTATGAAATGTATCTTCATCAGATATAGTTATGGTGTGAAATGATACAAGCTTTTGGATCATGTTGCATAAAAGGTAATTTAGTGTAGGAAAATGCATACCCTTGCATTTTCACACTTGTTTGGGCCTACCTTGCTTCATTTATCCTTATTTATGTCTTAATTGGTCCTATTTTGCATCCACAAGCCTAATAAATTGTATCTTTTTATGGCTAATCCAAAAAAACATCAAAGGGTAAATGATAATTTAATGATTTTGGTTGTGTCCCTAAGTTTTAGACTGGGACTAAGATGCCACCTAGGGAATCTTTGTCCTCCAAAGGTCTTGGGACCCTGATTTCAAATGCACCTTAAATGGGCCCCTTTTTGGAGCATATGCCCCGTGTTTCAAGCCTCAAGACTAAGACGCCGCCTAGGGCATCTCAGTCCCCCTCAAGTTATTTTTTAGGACTTAATTTCAAAACTTGGCAGGATTTAGCCTCCTTTAATTAATGAGTTCATATGTTGGCTTGGTGTGGTGTAATTTCAAGATATTAAGCATGAATAAGTATAAATACAAGGTTGATTCACTCATTTTCATATAAGAATTTTGTGAGAGCACTCCTAATAGCATAATTGAGTTTACAAAAGCATTCAAGAGCAATTCATCAAGCATTTGGAACCATCATCAAGATTCAAGCATCATGCCAAAGATATTCTTGCATCATGTGTGTTTTTGAGCTAACATTTGTGATGTGGGGTCTTGATTCAAGCAAGCAATTCAAGTCAAGATCTATCAAGAACTCATTTGATTCAAAATTTACATTCAAAATAGCCACCTCACACAAGTTTGAAAATTTCATAACAAGGGTTTGGTGAGTTACGACATAGCACTTTGTTCATTTATCATTTCCCTCCATTATTTCATTTCATTCCAAGGTTTAATTACCAACAAGGGGTTGACCAAGGAAACCCCTATTTACTAATAATCAACAAGTTTTTCCTCTCTTGCATGTTTGTGTTTTCAGATTTAGGTTGAAAACTTGAAGATCATTTGAAGTGAAAAGTTGCAAAGTTGTTATTTTCACGGAAACTCACCTACAGGTCAGATCTAGGAGTTTCAAGACCTAAGATCCGAGAAGAAGGAAGTGTAGACATTGAGCCTTAGGATCACATTCCAAAGTTGTAGAAATTTAGCTTGGGACTAAGTCAGCAATAAGGGAGTCTTAGTCCTCCAAGTGGTATTTTACAGAGATTCTTTCAGATTCTATTATGACATCCAAAGATTCCACATCTTCCCCAAAAAATAGCAGTGAGACTAATACAATAGTAAGGGCATCTTTGTCCTCCTTAGCATATTTTGACAACTTTTTTGCATTTCCAGAATCCTCATTAGATTTCTAGACTTCTGAGGTACATACATCCTAACTTTTTGTTACTTAATTTTGTCATTTGCACTCATTATTTGGCTTGCATTACTAGGTTTTGTGAGTTGAAAGTTAAGTTTTCTTTTCCAAGCTTTTTCTTGGGGGTAAACCCTTTGAAGCCTAAATATCCCCCCTAGGTCTTCCTTGTTGAGAATTGACTCGCCTTTTTGTTGATAATCAATCCAATTTAGGATCCTATATTTCCTTGAATGAACCTTCCCCCTTATAGGAAAAATCTAGGATTAGGGATTCCTTTCTTGTATTGTGAGTCCCTTTTCCCCGTTCATTTTCCCCCACGGTTCACTTTGGTGAACCTGACATTTTGGACATTCATTTTTATGATTTGGAGTTCATTAAGGTCCTAGATCTAGGTTGCATTCATTCTTGCATTGCATCTTGCATTAATGAAAGTGCATCTATGGTTTCTCACATTTGCATTAGTGAAAGTGCATATAGGTCACATTTTTACTTTCTTGCATCATCCTATTTCATTCAAAATTTGAAAAGTGCATTGTCAATCATCCTAATTGCATTTAGGAACATTTTTATTGCATTCAAAATTCAAAAAGAAATTGCATTCAATTTCTTGTCATTAGTCACTTTTTCTTGCATTCATTTGCACAGTTTTATATTTCTGAACATAAGGTCCTTGAGTAGGCAACCTGGAAACACTGTTACCAATCCAATTTTTGTTGTTTTTTTGAAAAAAACCCTACTAGGACTAAAACATCGTTACTGGCGTCTTATTCCCTCTATGGTTTTTTTGCCTCAGAATTCTTCCTAGATTGCTTGCAATCCTTTCCACTTTCTAGAATGTCAAAATTCCTTCAGTGGGACCAAGACACCCATGTTGATGTCTTAGTCCTTGTTGGCTTTGAAGTTCCAACTTTCAAGGTTTAAATTTTCTTTTCTGTGCTTTTGTTTGCGAACATTGGTTATCTATTTTAATGGGTTAACCTTCGGTTTCATGCTTTTTACTAAATCTAGCTTAAAGTGGTTCATTTCATGCATTGCTTCATTCCAAATTTGTATTGACAACATTTCATTGCATAGCATAATCAGTAAATTCTCTTGTTTGAAATATGAAAATGACATCTACACATTTCATTTTAGGCCTGTACATTGCATTTTGAGTTTGCACAGAGTACTTTTCACAAAATGTTAGTATCCATCTTTTCCAAGTTTTCAAATAAAAAGTTAGTCAATAATCATGTTAGTCATTCACTCAATGCATTCCCTAGTTATGAGTCTCTTAGTGCAAGAGAGTGGAAATGTTAACACTTTCCTTAAACCTACACCCCCTCTTATCTATCTTATTTGTAGGAATGATGTGATAGAAGATATAAGCATGGACATTCCTGACAATCATAGTTGTTCCTCTCCCGATACCTCTCCTTTTAGTGATGAAGGTATCTTGGTGAAAGAATATGCAATCGTTGAGAATCATGAAGGTCTTGTTTTCCCTTCTCCTCATTCCCCTTGGGAAGATAGTATAACAATAGAAGATGAATTCATTGCCACCACTTTACTTAGTTTACATTCCTCTCCCAACACTTCCCCTACTTTTGAGAATTCTACAATCATGAACGACCATGAAAATGACATTTGGGAAGAGGACATGTTGGTGTTAAGAGATCTAATAACTGAGAGCTTTGAAAATCCTACTTCTCCCACTTGGGAAGACATTATAGAGCATAGGGATATAATTGTAGATAACCATGATAATCGCATTGGCTCTTCTCCTAAAATCCTTCATAGTAATGAAGATGATAGTTTTGTGTTAGAAGATATACTTGAAAGTCATGAAAATCTTGTTTCCACCTTTCCTAATGCTCCTACCATTTGGAAAAATATATTTGAATGAAAAGATCCAATCATTAGAAAAGCACGATTCTCCTCCTCTTGATGCCTCCCCTAGTTGTGATGAAGTTGTACTGTACAAAACCTAACCATGGAATGTGATGAAAATATTGTTTATTACTCCCTTAAAATATCTCCTACTAGGGTAGGTGTTATGGCACAAGAGAATAATACTTTATCAAACAATAATGAAATCAGGGAAAATGATGATAATCACATTTATCCTTCTCTTGATATCTCTCCTAGTTGTGAAGAAGAAAAAAATGAGATTCATGAGAAACCTATTTGTCTCTCTCCCCCTAGAGAAGACATCTTGGTGGAAGAAAGTGATAATAACAATAATGTGACTTCCTTAGATGAAGATGATGAGGTGACATTAGACTCCCCTTCACTAAGACATCATGAAAAGTCTTTTGAGGTTATGCACATTAGATATCCCTTGAAGTACTCTCCTAAGCCTAAACTTATCATTTATCCACCCTCACAAAAACCACAAACTCAAAATAAACTTGTCCTCATCCTTTAACCACCTAAGAACAATGTCACAAAAACTGAGTTACAATAACATTGCTCATACATACAACACTAGGAACAATCTGCAACCAAGACAAACACCTTCAACATCCTTCCCATTGCCTAACCCTATCTTTCCTAATGCCCCTCATTTTCCTTTGCAAAGTGGAAAGGAGTATAATATTTTCGAACAACTTAAGAATACTCCTACTAAAATATCATTATGGTACCTTATTCAAGCCTCCCCTCATTATCATAACATGATTCAAAATGCTTTCTGACAAGTTCCTATCCCTTCTAATGCACAATCGAACAACATAGTAGCCATGATTTGAGGAATAAATGTTGACATTGTTTTCCACCAAAGTGATCCCCTTCCTTTGGAAGTACAAAAAAAAATGATGCTTTCATGATCATAGCTCAATACAATAGGATAGGGATAAAGCAAACCCTTGTTGACAATGGCTCAGCCTTAAATGTATGTAGTGCAAACCTTTTGGATAAGCTTGGTGTTGATAAATCCAAAATCCAACCCACCTCTTTATCTATTAGTGGCTTTGATAACATGGGAAAATGACCACTTGGGGTGATCACATTACCTACTAAAGTTGAAAAAGTTACATTACAAACCCCAATCCATATTATGCCTAATGATCCTTCATACAATCTTCTTCTAAGCAGACCATGGATTCATGAGATGCATGTTGTGCCCTCTACCCTTCATCGTATCATGAAATATGTCTACAACAAATTTTATACAATCAAATCTGATCCTGAACCATATAGTTGTTTGAACATTGAGAAAGGTAAAGAGAACCCTTTGAAAACATTGACACCAACTACGCAAGTAGAACCCATGCAACAGAAGGACAAAGAAAAACATATTGAGGAATTTACGAAGCTATTAGAAGATGATTTGGGTTCCTTAGACTTTGAACCAACATTCATGGGGGAATACAAGATCATAAAAAAAGATTCAAACAAGGGAAAAGAAAAATTGGTGATGTCAACACAAAATTTGAAAGACCCTTCGAAAGCATCCACCTTAACCACTTTAGAATAAAAAGAAAATTATACAACAAACTTCAACAAAAATGACTATCAACAACCACCAAATCCTAAAAAAATGAAAAAGCTTTATGGAAAAGGTTATTAACTTATGAAGCAACTTGGATATAGTTGTTAACACGTAGGATTGCACCCTGATGCTAAGCTTGGAGGCTCAACAATCCTCTGTGACATTGAAACACCTTCGATCCTATGGGTTACTCATAGCGAAGGTGAATCTCCAGATTATGGGATGGTTCCCATTTTGATTTCCTAGAAAACTAATTATATTTGATGGGAAAAGGGTAAGAAGGATGCTTTGGAAATGTAAATTTATTTCTAAGAGGTGGTGCACCAAAATATAAATGATGAGTAGCCTTATTCACAACTAATTCTCATAAATTTTTTCGCACAAATCAATCTGGGCAACTTGATCACATAAGTATTTCATAGGAAGGTTTGATAAATCTATATTTTTTGAAGGGAAATAGTGTTTCACAACTTCGAAGATGAGACAAATCAATAACACAAATCATTGTATTTATTATAAAACTAATGGTGATTGTTTCCTATTTATTGCATTATATGTTGATGATATTTTATTTATTGGTAGAGGGAAAGGTATGCTTTCAAAACTAAAATCTCAACTTGCTGCTAAATTTGAAATGAAAGATCTTGGTGTAGCTAAAAAAATTCTTAGTATGGAAATTAAAAGAGATAGAGTGAACATAAAGCTATGGATTGGCCAAAGAAAATATGTCAACTCAATTTTATAGAGGTTTGATATGTAGGATTGTAGACCATTGTGTGTTCCTAATTCAGTTGGAACAAATTTATCTATTTCAGATTGTCCAACATATCCATCAGAGATGAAAGACATGAGCAGAGTGCCTTACCAAAGTGCAGTTGGAAGTTTGATGTATGCTATGGTTGTACTAGACCAGACATTGCTCAAGCAATGAGATTTATTTCTAGATATATGTCTAATCCTGGTAGAGTTCATTGGGATGTAGTTAAAAGTCTTTAGACATTTGTGGGGTACCTCAGATTATTCCTTATGTTATCATAGTAATATGACTGAAGATGAGATTTCCCTTGATATTAATGGTTATGTGGATTTAGATTGGGCATGTGATGTTGATAGCAGAAAATCCACTAGTGCTTATGTTTTTACTTTATTTGGTGGTGCAATTAGTTGGATAAGCAACATGATGTGGTTGTTGTGTCCACTACTAAAGCAAAGTATATGGAAGCTACTCATGCTTGTAAAGAATCAATTTGGCTTAAGAGACTATGTTCATATATTGGAATAAAACATGGTGCAATGACAATTTATTGCGACAATCAAAGTGTGATATGTCTAGCCAGGACCCTAACATTTCATGTCAGGACCAAGCACATTGATGTACAGTATCATTTTGTTAGAGATATGATTGAATATGGCAGGGTGAAGTTGGTTAAGGTAGAGACTTTGATGAATGTTGTTGATTCTTTAACTAAACCTATAAGCATAGATAAGTTCAGATGGTGTTCAGAAACAATGGGCCTTTTGGCCCCTAGAAATTAAAAAGATGATGGTTACACCCTTACGTTGCTCTTGCAACATGCTCAAAAAGTGGGAGATTTGTTGGGAAAATGTGTCACAACCTTGCAATTATATATGATTTATTGTTGATAGGATGTATGTTGGTATGTGGTGATTGATCATACAAATTTTGTACACGCATAGCAAGATGTGGGGTTCGGTTCATCACCCCAATTTATTTTTTTTGCTGACATGTCAAGATTTTTTCCCACTGACACTTCAAGGTTTTTTCGTTAACACATCAAATGTAAAATGAACTTGTAAAACCCTAATTCTAGAAGTTTCCAAAAAGCTTGTTATAAGCAGCTAGGATGTATGTAAACGAGGGTGTATTCTAAGAGTTTGATAGCAGTTGTGTATTCTCTTGATCTCTGGTGGTGATACTCCTATGAGAAGATTGCTCTACAAGTATATTGTAATCTTTTGATTTCTGAATAATATATTGAGTAGCTTTTGGAGTGTGGGGTTTTTCTCCTAAAAGGGTTTTCCCCACGTAAATCTTTGTGTTGCTATATGCATGATATTTGTGTTTGTTTATGTTTAAATTTTTGTAACTATTAAAGATCTATAAAGTTTTGTATTTTTCTCCTCTCAAGATTAATGTAGGAAGTTGTTCTAATACCTTAACTTCTTTACAAATTTATTTGTGAGTTGCTTGGGTGTTGTCATTGATTTCAACCCCTTGGATAAAGAGAGTGTTGGAATGCTACTAGTATTGATGATATGCTTGAAATTGTTGGTATTGATGTCAACACATGCTCACATTGTCATTGATGTCCTAATTCAGTATAGTTGTAGAGGTTGTTGTCCTAACTTGTGTTTGGGGAGATTATTGTAGTTGGTGTAATATTGTAAAATTACACCCCTTACAATTTCACCTACGTTTTTGCATCTACTTTAGTGTCCACTCCCTTAGCATTTATGTAGGTTCATTTTAGCCCTTGCATCATCCTTTCTCCCTCTCAGGATGCTCGAGACCCCTTTTCAATAGCTACCCTCGTGCATCAACTTTGTGTCAAACCTTGTGCTTTCTTCATTCTCATCACTTTATGGCATGATTTATCTAGACAATAGCGCGCCACGTAGACATTTGTGCACTGCACAAAAATTTGTGCATTGCGCGGATGTCCCATGAAATTTTGACATCCAATTTCCCATTTTTGAGCCTTTTGCCACTTGTCACTTGATTTTTTCAATGGTAATAGCTTGGGGTGCCTTGTAATGGCTCAAGAACCTTCTTTTCCCTCTTTTCTCTTTTAAATATATCCCTTTAATTCTATTGTTCTCTCTAGATCTATTCTCTTTGGCTCTCAGATTTCTCTCTTCTCTTTCCCTGGATCTCTTGTTTCCACAACTCTCCATAGCTTGTTACAACATCACTTTCACATTCTTACAACATTGTCTGCAACTCTCTCTCTCTCTCTCTCTCTCTCTCTCTCTCTCTCTCTCTCTCTCTCTCTCTCTCTCCTTCAAATCCTCAAGCCTTGTAGGTGATATATCTCTTGTCTTGTATCTTTGAGCATCTTGGGATTTCTCATGTCCCTTGTCTATGCATTTTGTTATCTCATCTATCTATCTATTTCAATGTTGATTATTCTATCTATCTATCTGGTTGTCTGTGGAGGTGGGAAAACTAGAATAAGAGTTTGACTATGGCAAGCCCCTAAATAGTCCCAACATTTTTCCTCGGTCTTATATGTGCAAGTATTGAAGATATTCATTTGTTGGAGGCTTCATTTCTTGGGTTGTTATGAGCATTTTCTTTCTCCTCCTTAGTCTTATCATCTAAATTTAATTTAAGGTATGTTTTATGTAGTTAGTTTACTTTATTTTACTCTTTGTTATTTTCCCAAAAATTAATAATTCTTAGCAATCAAAATAGAAGTAGCCACTAAGCTATTTTATGAGATATTCTCAGTTTTTGGTCTGTACGAAATGCTAGCACACCTTTGGGACACCAGTGTGTCGCATTTTTGTCCTTTGGCTAGGAGCTCATTCGCCTATCTAGAAAACCTTTGTGACCTATTCATTTTGATTATAGACTCTCATTGAAGTAGTTTGAGGTAGTTTAGGGAAATTTATTCCCGAGGACTCTCTTGATAAGAAAGAGACTCGTGACCATCGAATACCCATTCTTTACAATTGGAAAGTGTTGCATGTTGCAGATGTTGTAGATGTGTTGCAAAGATGTTATTAATGTTGCTGATGAAGTTGGTTCACTTGCTTTCCAAGTGCTTTTTGAGAAAATTTGAATAAAAGAGAATTTAGTGTGATAAAGTGGTGTTTAGTGTTTTGCTCCAGATTTCTTCATGATTGAAGATATTCTCATGTGGTTTGTACATGATGATCAGAGGTGTTCAAAGGTGTCATATCTGGAGTTTCAGGTTTTGGATCAATTTGCAATGAAAGATGTGTTTGACAATATGTCTGTATGATGAAATAGGGTGTCTAGCATAAATGAGATTGCTCTGCATTTCTCCACAATAAAGATCCTAGTGTTGTAGATCTAGAAATATGCTTATATCATTTATATCTACCTTCCCTTGAATTTTGAGGTGTTGATTTGTTCCGCATAGTTGTTTGTTGTGTTGGATGTTTGTGTCAGCATGTCTAGTTACACATAATGAAAGTGTTCTTGAGTTTAAGGTAGTTGTAGTAGTTGTGGTGAATATTTTGGTGATGTGGAATGTAACATTCCCATTGTTCTACCCATTTATTTTACTATGTTTTACCCACATGTGAACAATTTATGATACTAACATTTAGGATTTTTTTTCTAATCGAATAACAAGATGTACAGTTGATACGATCTCATTTCAAACTTTCATATTGTATTACAATTAAACATTACTAAGTTCCAAGTAAGGAATCCATATTACATAATTTCATGATAACATTTTCCATTTACAATTTCTCAATAAGAATAGAGATACATTATTCTATACATAGATTCCACAAGCTTAATGAAACAGAGATACAAATGGTATGAATGTCCTTGCTACCATACACCCTCAAATCTTGGATGCCAACTATATGAGGGAGAGCATCACTCAAGTTATTTTATGCCAACTATAGACTTACTATGATCCCTCGCACATCTACCTAACTAGTAAGATGGCCCTACCCTTTGAAAAATAGATTGGTTTGGTAACCTCATAATACTAGCCTTCCTGAGCATGGTGTTGTGTCCTAAAAATCTAGAGCTACTATACATTGGCTACAACCTACATGTATGATGTTCCCTGCCTAGTTTTGATCCATGGATCATAGTGAACTGACAATGTAAATAGTGGTTACTTACACTAATTTGGCCAAAAAATTCAACACCCAGTACTTTGAGTGTAGGTCATATGTTCACCCACTGTTAGCTCGATTTGGTATTTTACCATTCATACTCTTTACACACATAACATACATTCTATTTGAAAAGGTGATGACATGCCATATTGACTAACTAGGTTACAACCTTTCCCATGGATTATCCTAACCCCAAGAATAACCAAGCTAACCACCCATGTTCAAACTGACATCCCCACTAAAGTACTTCAAAGCAGCAACATATCTCATACTTTACAACTTATGCAACATTCATATAATCTTAACTTAGTATAGTACCTAATAAAACATAACTACTCAAAATCCAATACATATAGTATATATGTATATCCCAATAACAAGGTTTCAGCAAAACTAGACTCTTCCAAGAATCATGCAAGCATATCCAAAGTAAGAAATAAACCATATTTATAAAAGAAAACATAACATGCATTAAAATCATCCTTTCCTAAATAAGGAATTCTCAAACAAATATCATTTAACTTAAAATAATAGAGTAATAGAAATCAACATGCCTATAATTATAGCCCAACTAATATTACTGCTTTTCAAGCTCAATCTCCACAATCTCACTTTATAATCCTTCTAAACTCAACCTATCTCCAAACTTTGGCCTCTCACAAAACTTTCAACAATTGTAAATTCACAAAAAACTCTCTTTCTCAAAAAGCTCTCAAAAATATGCTTGCATAGGAAACTATAGCAGAACAATGAATGAAGAAATCAGAATGGAAAAGTGTAACCAAAGGTAGAGAGGATGCCTCATTTATACTAAAATTTGAGCATCTTAATGTTACAAATATGCTACTAAATTTTCCACCTTCCTATTCCAAATGCATTGACTAGGCTCAAGAAGTGAGATGTGGCAGCTTAAAACACTAGTTTGCAAACACATATTCAATACAACTTCTCTATTAGAGATGATTCGCTCTTATCTTGGTGATAGCAATTATTTAAACTAAAAAATGCAACCTACAGGTTTCCTTATTGCAATATAAGTTGACTACTTCAGCCAGCTCATGGAAAAGACTAAGTCTCATGCTCCCAAAAGTTTGTGCAGTAGATTATGGCACAAGAAAAGACTTCTTACAATTTTAAACATCTCAAAATATGGTGCCACTAATTTATATTATGTTCCCTTTCATTATGTGTAGGTTTGACGAAGTTAGCAATGTTATGAATATTACTTATCCATTGTTAAATTCATTATGACTTATTCTCTCATGAGCTATATGTGCGCAGTGATAAGTTTAGCCATTTCACTTTATATGGTGGTGCTTTATATACACACTATAATTTATTTCAAAACACTTTTAAATATACAACACAATATATATATATATATATATATATATATTTTAATACATATATATATATATATAAACATATATGAAAATAATTATATATATTTATATACGTATATTAATATGTATGTATATATGTTTACATTAACGTAATCATATATATATTAATATATATATATACATAACATTATTTTAATATTCATACTTAAACACATATATTTACATATTCATCAATTGGTGCATATATATATATATATATATATATGCCTTGTATGTCCAATCGATACTCCCATGCATATGATATATCCATACATGAATATACATAAGTACATCTATCCATGTATGCATGCACATATGTATTCATATGTATGAGTTATCGGAGATATATACAAATATACATATATACATTCTATGTAAATACCCATCAATTAATATATAAATATGAATACACGAAAAAAGAACTTATACTTATCACAAAGACTCAATCACATATCCCTAATCAATAATATTCAAAGACTAACCACAAACCAATATAAAACATTCCCAAACCATGATTGAAGATTACTCACCACTTCCCAAACTATCTTGACTCAACTTGACCAAACTAGGATGTGAGTGTGTGTATGCTCAATTAGGCTTATTAAGGGTTACCAAAACAAGTTATTCTCCTAAGTGATATTACCCCTCTCTTCCATAGGTTGATTCTTTTCCTACATCCAACTTAGCGCATCACAACAATAGTTATTCAATAACTTTACATTCATATGCATCATATGTTTTCATCTTCTAAACATTTAAAATATCATATTGAATTAAACATTCATTAATCACACTTTCCATCAAGATACGTGTACAAAACACAATCATTTATTAAAGAATTGTAACTCAATAAGGTAATAGTAAATAGGTAATAACACAATGGGTGCAACATATTCCCCCCCTTGTGAATCATCGTCCCCAATGGTTTTAAGTATCAAACATAAAATATAGACCATAAAACATAAACATAACAATATTGTTTTAGGAACCTTCAAAGCCTAGCAAAATATGAGGAAAATTTTGCTTCATCTTGGTATAGTCCTCCCAAGTGGTAAAATCTTCTGCATACTGATCTCATTGGACTTTGCATTGTAGAACCTCTCTATTACGTAAGTGAAGCTTACGTGTTCCAAGCACCTTGAAAGGCTTGATTGTTACCAATGTTGGGTCATGTACCTATAAATCATTCCAATCAATAACATGGTTATCCCTTGGCATGTACTTCTTAAGGGATGACACATGAAAGGCATTATGCATCTTAGCAAGAGTCGGTGGCAATGCAATTCAAATACGCAACAGGGTTAACTTCTTTGAGAACCTCAAAAGGACCTACATAATGTGGAGTTAATTTGGATGAATTTCCAAACTTTATAAAACTCTTATGAGGTTTAACTCTTAAAAATACCTTATCCCCTACTAAAAAATGTTTGGGTATCTGCTTGGAATCCACATAACTCTTTTTCCTATCATTAGCTTCCACTAGCCTCTGCTTAATAATATCAACTTGCTCCTCCATTTCTGATAACATTTTTGGCCTAAGTCTTATCCTATCCTCTAGCTTATTCCAGCTTATAGGAGTTCAACATTTCCTATCATACAAATGAATCCATCTTGATTGTGGAATGATAAGAGTTGTTATACACAAATTATACCAAAGGTAGGTAAACTTCCCACTTGTATTTTTGATCCATGCAATATATTCTCAATAAATATTCTAACACTTGTTTCACCCTTTCAGTTTGACCATCAATTTCTAGATGATATGTTGAACTTATGTTCAATTGTGTCCCAAGTAAAGAAAACATGGTTTTCCAAAACCTAGATATGACACGAGCATCCCTGTCAAAAATAATCTTCTCAGGAACTCCATGTAACCTAAATACCTCTCGAATAAAATTTCAAGATATAATAGGAGCTCCATCTGTTAGATTCCCTAGAATAAAATGGGCTACCTTTGTAAGCTTATCCACTACTACCAACATAGCATTATTCTTATTCCTTGACATTGGAAGACCTTGCACAAAATCCATACTAATGACTTGCCATTTACTTTTAGGAACTTCATGAGGATACAAAAGACCTATAGGGTGATGATGCTCTACCTTCACACTTTGACATTCTAAGAAACTTGCTACAAATCTTGTAGCATCCCCTTTCATCCCTTTCTAGAAGTACAATAGCTTGACATCAACCAACAACTTGGTTACTCCAAGATGTTTAGAATATGGTGCAGTATGAAATTTCCACACTAAATTCCTTAATTCCTCAGAGTTAGGTACATAGACTCTTCCCTTAAACCTTAATAAACAATCAGTCTCAAAGTGAAATCCTTCATACCTTGGGTCTTGTAGATTATCCAAAAGTGCTTTCTTGACTTGCTCATAATATTTTTCATCCTTGGATTTGTGCAACACTTGACCCTTAAAATCAGTTTGAATTGATATCATTGAGGAGATATGCCTCCTACAACTTAGGGCATCGAAAATCCGATTTTCCTTTCCCTTGATATAGTTGATGTTAAAATCATAATTTGATATCAATTCCAACCATCTCCTTTGTCGTGCATTTAGAATAGGTTGGGTAAAAAAATACTTCATACTGTGATGGTTAGTATTCAATTCAAAAGGTTTCCACAACAAATAGTGTCTCCACATTTGTAATGCATGAACAACTACTACTAATTCTAAATCATGTGAAGCATAATTTTTTCTCATAAGGCTTCAATTTTCTTGAATCATAGGCTATGACTCACCCATCCTACATCAAAACTCCACCCAAACCTTCTCCTAAAGAATTTGTGATGATAATAAAATTACCATCTATATCTGGTAATTTCAGTATCAAAGTTGTGGTCAACTTCTCCTTGAGTTGGTCAAATGTTGCTTGAAATTTCTTTGACCATTCAAACTTCTTCCATTTTCTCTACAAGGAGGTAATGGGAAAATATATTCTAGAAAATTTTGCAACAAACTTCCAATAGTAACCAACCAAACCCATAAAGTTTCTAACTTCTGGCACATTCTTAGGCACTAACCATTCAAGCACTGCTTTTATTTTTGTTGGATCAACTATAATCCCATCTATTGAAATCACATGACCTAGATACTACACTTCCTTCTAAAAGAAGGTACACTTAGAGAGTTTCCCACACAATTATGCTCTCTTAATTATTGGAGAACAATCTCTAGATGCTGGAGATATTCCTCTTCATTCTTGGAGTAGATAAGAATATCATCCAAGAAGACCAACACAAACTTATCTAAGCAATCCCTAAATAATTTATTATCAGGTTCATAATTGCTGCAAGTGCATTAGTCCAAATGGTAGGACCATGAACTCATAATAACCATACCTAGTCCTGAAAGTTGTTCTGAAAATATCTTCGTCCTTGATCCTAGTTGATGATAACCTAATCTTAGATCAATTTTTGAAAACATTGCCACTCCCCGCATATTATCGAAGAGATCATTGATATGTGGTAACAAATACTTATTCTTTATCATTTCCTTGTTAAGCAAGAAATAATCAACTCACAAGTGTAGTGTACCATCTTTATTTTTCACGAAGATCACTAACACTCCCCAAGGTGAAACATTGGGTCTTATCAGTCACTTGGACAACAATTCTTCCAATTGATATTTTAGCTCCATTAATTTTTTGTGGTCATCCTATATGACACTTTGGATATAGGCTCCACTCCTGGAACTATGTTGATGGAGAAAACAAACACTGATCTCTTGGGAGGAAATCCAAGTAGTTCATTTGGAAATACATCCACAAAGTTCCTTAAGATAGGATATTTCTCCCTATCTAACTTTCTAGATTCTACCACCTCACCATCTTTGGCTTCTTGGAGGTCTTGAGGTCCATAATATACTACATCATCTTGAGAAATGAAATCTTTGCATTCCTCAATTTTCTCCATTTTCACCGAAAAGAGTTGACAACCTTTCTTTTTTTCTCTATGTATTTGTATGACAAAGATCTCTCATAGCTTAACTTCTCTAGGTGTTCCTTGCAATGATACCTAGTTTCCTAGATCATCTAAACATTCTACTATTTTTGCATGACAATCCACTTTGGCCTTATGTTTTCATAACCAATTCATCCCTAAAATGATTTCATAAGAACCTAAGGGGAATACATATAAATTCACTTCCGTAGAGAAACTCGGAAGTTCAACCCTTTCTTCAAATAAACATTGATCCAACTTAGCTCTTGTCTAGTTGGTCTTTTCAACAATCCAAGACATTTTCCATATAGCTAGCTTTTCTAGAAATTTTACTAGCTATACTAGGAGAAACAAAAAAATTCATAGCACTAGTATCAATTAAAATTGAGATGGGTGTACCAAACAAAGTACCTAGAATTTCCATTAGAGTAATCTGGTACTCTACTTGTTGATTGTCAAATGTCACATGAATCCTATGTTGGAATGTTGCTCATTGAGGAGGTAGAGGGTCCCCATGTGGTTGTGTTCCTGGTGGTTTTTTGGGACATTGATTTCCAAAGTGATCTCCATCATGCGTAAAACATCCTCTCAATGATCCTTTCCTTGTTGCATGCCTTCTAGAATTTCCTTCATTCCTACCAACATTGTTGTTGTTTCTTGTTCCCACTACGGTCCCTTCTTGATTCATTTTTCATATTACGAAATCCTTTGTCCCCTTTCCTTTGAAAATATTTCCCTTCACTAGGCCTCTTCATAGCTTAATTGGCTTGTGAAAAGTTAAACTTCCTCCCATTATTTTCATGGTAGTTTGAGATAGATTTAAGCCTCTGATCTTGCTTAATGGCCTTTTCATACACTAGGTCTATGGTAGAAGTACTGTGCACATCTACCTCTCCTCCTATTTGGGCATTGAGAGCCATGATGAACTTCCTTATGTGAAACCACTCATCTTTTTGGTACATGGGCACACACCTTAGGAGACAAGTGAATTTCTCCCAATATTCGTTAATTGAGGAATCTCCTTGCCTTAGGTTCTAAAATTCGGTAAGCTTTTAGATCATAGAAAAGTTGAGGTAGCCACCACTTTCAAAATATTTCCATGAATTTACTCCAAGTAAGATTTAAGGAACTTAGCCCAAGCTCCATCTTTTTATTCATCCACTAGCTGGATGCTTCTCTAGCCAACTAGAAAGCTCCCCAAACTACTTTAGTTATCTTAGAGTAATTCTTGATTTCAAAATACTTTTCCATCTTTGTGAGCCATGCCTCAGCTACATCCCCACTGGTGCTACCTTCAAACTTTAGAGGGGTGATCTTCCTCATATCATGAGATAGCTCACTTGCAAGTCAATTCCTTTTTCCTCCTAATTTAGACTATGATTCATCATCCTCATGTTCACTCGACTAAGTATGATCATGGGAATTTTCCCTTTCTTCATCATTAGGAACTTCTTGTTCCTCCCTTTCTTTTCCCCTTACCTCATGCTCGATGTTCCCAATTCTTTCTCTTGCCTCATCCATCATAGCTAAAATACGATCCAATTTAGCCTCAACATTTTCCGCACCTTGGCCTACTTCTTGGCTTCCCCCAAGGTTGTTTCTAGTTCTAACCATTTTTCAAAAGAAAAGTTATACTTGAAGGTTTCATTTTTAATTATATCCTATGAATATTTTCATAGCACTCAAAATATTTCCAAAAGAACAAAAATTCACATGCAAGAAATTTGAAAGAAGATCTTATATACAATTTCTCCAAAACATGATTTTTATTTAGAGCAATAGGATTTCAATATCCTTGCATTTACATGGAATTACTATTCAAATAGTCTAGGGAGAGTATCCCTCAGATTCACTCTCCAATGCATAACTAAGTGGGGTATACCCTTCAAATTTTTATTCACATTCAAAGTCAAAAGGGAAATAGCATTTAGACCTATCCTCAAATACATAGTTTCAAGGGACATATCCCTCCAATTTTCCACTAGAGGCTATTACAAAAAAATACAACATTGGAAGAAGACGAGGGTCCCTAAAGATCATGACAAGACCAACACTCCATTCTGAGGGCATATCCTTGGAAAGTGGTAAAGAATCTAACTTTCTAAAGAGATAGGAGGTATAAAGTTAGCAACCTCACACATCCTCTTTATCTCTTGACTGACACGAGATAAGGCATGACTAAGAGTATCAATGTCACTCAGCCAAATGGCATTATAGTAATTGGTCCTCTCTATGGTTCGATTAATGGCTTCCCTTTATTTCTTGGCCTTTAGGTAGATCTCATTACTGATTACTGAATTCCTTGTAGTCATTTTTAGATGCACCATCCTAGCACAAGAATTCCAAATATTAGATTTGTATAATGTTGGATGAAAGCATAGCAAGCACATAAGTTCCAAGTTGAACTTGGCAGCTCTAATACCACATGTAAAATTCCCATTGTTCTACCAATTGATTTTACTATGTTTTACCCACATGTGAACAGATTATGATACTAATATTTAGGCAATAAGTTTTTTTCCTTTTCTAATCGAATAACAAGATACACATTTGATACAATCTCATTTCAAACTTTCCCATTGCATTACAAGGAAACATTACTAAATTCCAAGTAACAAATCCATATTACATAATTTCATGATAACATTTTCCATTTACAATTTCTCAATAAGAATAGAGATACATGATTACATACATAGCTTCCATAATCTTAAGGATCCAAAGATGCAAATGGTCTTGATGTCCTTGATGGCATACATCCTTAAATCTTGGCTGCCAACTGTATGAGGGAGAGCATCACTCAAGCATCTTTTTTCCAACCATGGACTTATTAAGGTCCCTCGCATATCTACCTAACTAGTAAGATGGCCCTACCCTTCAATGAAGAGATTGGTTTGGTAACCTCATAATACTAGCCCTCTTGAGCATGGTATTGTTTCCTAAAAATCTAGAGCTACCATATATTGGCTACAACCTACATGTATGATGTTCCCTACATAGTTTGCATCCTTGGATCATATTGAATTGATAGTGTAAATAGTGGCTACTTACACTACTTTGGACAAAGAATTCAACACTCAATATTTCGAGTGTGGGATGTATGTTCACCCACCCTTATCTTGATTTGGTATTTGACCATTCATACTCTTTACGCATATAACATACATTCTATTCAAAAAGGTGATGACATGCCATATTGACTAACTAGGTTAGACCCTTTCCCATGGATTGTCCTAACCCTAGGAATAACCAAGCTAATCACCCATGTTCAAACTAACATCCCCACTAAAGTACTTCAAAGCAACAACATATCTCATACTTCACAACTTATGCAACATTCATATAATCTTAACTTAGTATAGTACCTAATAAAAAAAAAACCACTCAAAATCCAATGCATATAGTATATATGTCTATCCCAATAACAAGGTTTCAACAAAACTAGACTCTTCCAAGAATCATGCAAGATTATCCAAAGTAAGAAATAAACCAAGTTCATAAAAAAAAAAACATAACATGCACTAAAATCATCCTTTCCCAAGCAAGGAATTCTCAAACAAATATCATTTAACTTAAAACAATAGAGTAATAGAAATCAACATGCCTGGAATTATAGCACAACTAATATTACTACAAGTTCCAAGCTCAATCTCCATAATAGCACTTGCTACTCCTTCTAAACTCAACCTATCTCCAAACTCTAGCCTTTCACAAAACTCTCAACAATTATAAATTCACAAACAACTCTCTCTCACAAAGCTCTCAAAAATGCATTTGCATAGAAAACTATAGCAAAACAACAAATGAAGAAATCAGAATTGAAAAGTGCAACCAAAGGTAGAGAGGATGCCACTATTTATAATAAAATATAAGCATCTTAATGCTACAAACCAGCTACTAAATCTACCACCTTCCTATTCCAAATGCATCGACTAGGCTCAAGAAGTTAGATGTGGCTACTTAAAACACTTGTTTGCAAACACATATTCAGTCCAACTTCTCTATTAGAGATGAGTCACTCTTATCTTGGTGACAACAATTATTTAAACTCATAAATGCAACCTACAAGTTTCCTTATTGCAATATAAATTGACTACCTCAACCAACTCATGGAAAAGACTAAGTCTCATGCTCCCAATAGGTTGTGCGTTGGATTATAGCACAACAAAATACTTCTTATAGTTTTAAACATCTCAAAATATGGTGCCACCCATTCATATTATGTGCCCTTTCATTATGTGTATTTTTGAAAAAGTCAAAAACATTTTGAATATTATTTATGCATTGTTAAATGCATTGTGACTTATTCTCCCATGCACTATATAAGTGTAGTGATAAGTTTAGCCATTTCACTTTATATGGCAATGCTTTATATACGTGCTTTAGTTTATTTCAAAACAATTTTAAATATACAACACAATATAGTGTATATTATAATCTTTATAATATATTTTCTAATATATATTTATATTCACATTATTATTAAATGCATAATCTGCCAATCAAATATATATATAAACATATATATTAAAATAATTATATATATATATACGTATATTAATATGTATATATATACATTTACATTAACGTAGTCATATACATATTATATATATATATATAATTATTTTAATAGCCATACTTAAACACATATATTTACATATTCATCAATTGGTGTATATATACAAAATGTGTATATATATGCCTTGTATGTCCAATTGATACTCTGATGCATATGATATATCCATACATGAATATACGTAAGTATGTCTACCTACATATACACATAAAAATATATATTCATATGTATGAGTTATCAAAGACATATACATTTATACATATATACATTCTATGTATATACCTATCGATTAATATATAAACATGAATACACGAAAAATAAATTATACTTATCACAAAGACTCAATCACATATTCCCAATCAGGAACATTCAAATGCTAACCACAAGCCAATACAAAACATTCCCAAATGATGACTAAAGATTAATCACCACTTTTTGAACTATCTTGACTCAACTTGACCAAACTAGAATGTGAGTGTATATGCTCAATTAGGCTTATTAAGGGTTACCAGACCAAGTTCTTCTAAGTGATACTCCCCCTCTCTTCTGGAGGTTGATTCTTTTCCTGCATCCAACTTAGTGCATCACAACAGTAGTTAGCCGATAAATTTACATTCATATTCATATATTTTCATCTTCTAAACATTTAAAATATCATATTGCATTAAACATTCATTCATCACATTTTCCATCAAGATACATGTATAAAACACAATCATATATTAAAGCATTTTAATTCAACAAGGTAATAGGAAATAGGTAATAACACAATGGGGTGTAACATTGAATATTCTCAGATGTTTTGGAATGTTTTTGTGTGGTCTGTAAGATGTTTCTAAACCTAGAGAGGCATTCTTATGGTCACTTGTTAGTGTTAGTTTAGGTTTGGTCGACCTGGTGTGCTAGCACTAATTATAGAGGATAATTATTGTTTGAGGAAGTGTTGAGAAGTGTGTTGGTGTAGGTTTGGGTTCTAGCTAAGTAGTGGCATGGTCTACCTTCACTTCTTTCCTCTGTGGAAGTGTTTAGTGTCAACCTATTTGATGTTGCATGATTGAGGTGCATACGTTTCCTTAAGGCCAACCTAATTGAGATCGTTTTAGTTCATAGAGGGTGTAAATGCAAGGAGAATTATTTTGTGGATTCAGAGCATAGAGTGTGATGCGGAAGATGAAAATGTGATCAAGTGTGATGATCTAAGTGTGAGCCTTAATGCTTATGACTTCCAGATGAAGTGAGCAAAAGGTGTCTACATTTCACTCTATTTGATGAGTTGTTTGTGCTTTAGTTGAACTGTACCTATGGCATATGAGAGATGCATTATTAGCAATTCAAATTGATAGCACGAGCAACCCCTTCTTCTATTCTTCTTTCTTTTGGATAGTGATGTTGCAAGATGGTGTGTCCCTTATTCTTTCTTGTGCAGTGCAATGCTTGGGTTCGTGACATGGCTTAACCGCCTCCTGTGGATCTTGTATAAATCTGGCATTTGTATCAAGCATTAACAGGTCGATCTTTTGGTGCAACAACAACCACCAATGTAACAATTGGTATTAGAGCTGATATCACAGGTTCGAACCCCTAGCTTACACTGGGGGGATTGTTGCAAGATGGTTTGTCCCTTGGTCTTCCTTGTGCAACGCAACACTTTGGTTCGTGACATGGCTTAACTGCCTCCTGTGGATCTTGTATAAATCTAGCGCTTGTATCAGGAATTAATAGGTCAATTTTTTGGTGCAATGGAAACCACCAATGTAACAAGTGAGTCCTATGGTTGTGAGCCACCAACAGTGAGCCTTTCTTTATCTTTTTGGGTAGTGATCCCTTGGTAATGAGCCCTATTATATTCAGTGTTACAATTCATGTATTAGTGAGCTAATCCTCACCATGGTTGTTCCCTTCTTAGGTTTTCCATGTAAATCTGGTGTTCTTATGTGTTTGTTGTGTTTGCATTACTACTTTACATGTTAATGCATGTTAAGGGTTTAATGGTAGACCAGGGTTTGAAAAGATATTGAGGGTTTGAATGTTTTAAAGTATACAACTAATTCACCCCCCCCCCTCTCATTTGTCTTGTGCATCTAACATAGGGCTTCTACCTCTGCACCCACAAAGGGAGAAGAAGAGGTCCACACAATCCAAGAGGCGATCATAACACCTAAAGAAGAAGGGGGCCATGAGAGGATTAATTAAAAAGTAGAAAGAATATGTTGTAATAGAATAAATAGAAGAAAAGCATAAAAAAGATGTTGTAATGGTAGAAACAAATAAAAATTAAGAAGGGAGTACCCTTGATCATGAAACAAAAATAGATGAAAATTCAGAGGGGAATGCCCCCAATGATGAAATAAAGCCACCAATTGTGCAACCATCATATTTTTCTAGCACTTCTAAATCAAATTTAGAAGATATTTTCATAGCTAAGAAGGAAAGGAAAAGGTCTCCAAAAAGCCATGTTTTGGAGGGTTGTAAATACACAAGTGCACTAGGAGATGAGTATTTTTTGGAAAGAGATGAAATTTTTATTGAAGAAAGAAATATTAGTAAGGAATTACGAGAAGCAATGGAAAGAATAAAGTAGTTGGAAGAATTGTTAAAGACACATCAACAAAAGGATGGCGAGAGGGATGCCAAGATTAAAGAATTGGAGGAGAATCTCTATAAGTTTGAGCATGGGTCAAAATTGAAGGTACTAACACAACTTGCTATAGTAGAAGCATAAGGGAAGGAACTAGTATCCCAAGGCCCAATTCCTTAGATCAAAACCTCCACCGGACCAATTGTGGTGTCCCTGGGTGTGGAGCTTTGGAAAAGAATACAAGAATTCTCCCAAAAAGAGAAAGAATGGGAAAGGGAGAAAAATGAAATGATTTCCAAACACACCAGAGAATTGGAGAAACAAGAAGTAGAAGTGGAAATATTAAAGGTGAAAATTGAAGAGATAGCAGAAAAAACTACAAAATTACTAAAGCACAGGCCACCTGCTAGGGTTTATGTTCTATTTCTACAAGTTTTTTTGGTTTTTTCAATTTATCCAATTAATTAGTAATATTCCTGTAGCAATGAACATTAAATTCTTATTTTTAGAAACTTTTCATGACTCCACACTAGAAATGCAGGATCATCTATGCTAATTCTACATGCACAATTATATTCTTTCAAATGAAACTGCCTGGAATCCCTTGATTTTTATAAATCTACAAATTAGAGCTTTGGACTCTTATATTAGAAATGAACAACAATTGGGAAATTTTTTACAAGAATACCATGAAAAGGAAAAATCTATTGCTTTACAGCTCAAAAAAGAATTAGTGGATCCCAATGTAGTCATAGAACAGTGGTTAGAGCTTTTGGATCACAAATGTGAGAAATAAAATAAGGAATATTAGAGAATAAAATTATGTAAGGATGAAGGTATTAGCCATAAGAGCTATTAATGAAGCCTTCAAGTTTGTGCAGAAAAGATGGGAAGAGCTAATACCTGAGCTAAAGAGAAGGGAGCCACACTCCCTTTATACTTATGTAGCCATCATTTGAAGATCTCATAAGTACATAGAAATTGCAAGGGGAAATGGAGTTACATGTTTTCCACTCATCTTCCATCCAACTATTATCATGTTACCAATACCACATTGGAAAAAGAAGGAACGTGGGGAGGAAGAAGAAACAAAAAACACAATGTTGGAAAAGCTCTCAGATCAAAAAGTCTATTATCTGAAGCAAGAGAAGGGAGTTGACATTGTAGCTTATCTCAAGGAGATAATGCTACAGTATAACCTCTAGTCTTAAAATTTACTTGAGGACAAGCAAATACTTTAGTTGAGGGGAAATGATGGGTCTAGATAATGGAAAGTTTTTCCTTCATCAGTTTATGCTTTTATCATTTCATTTTCTAAGTTTCACAAACATTTCCAAGACTTCATACTTCTTTCATATTCCTTTTATGCACTTTGACAGGCCTAAATATCTAGAAATATAAATATGTTATATTCATATATTCTTGTGTGGATGGGTGAATGTTCATAATAATTAGTATGTTTTTTATGATTTAATTTTGATTGTTAATGATGTTAATGCCTTGATAAAAAAACTAACATCTTGCAGCCAAGAAGATTGTAGCCTGCAACAACTAGATTTGCAAACCTACAACAAAGGACAGTGGATGGTTGTAGGAGAGAAGCCATAATGATTGAAGTACGACAGTTACAGAGGAAAGCAAAGATGGCTATTGAATGGTTATCCATGAGCCACCACAATTATAATTTTATCCACCAATAAGGAAACTAGAAGAAGTCTATTCCAAACAGGAGTGACCCATGATGTGACAGTTTCCATGGAACATGTCTCTGTCATGGCAGTTACCCATTAGGGGAAGAATCCTAGTTTGATTTTTCTTCTTCTATTTCATATTTATGGTTTTCTATTTCAAAAACCAGACCTCTCCCTATCCTTGAGGGAGAGTGGATGCTAGAAAGGCCTTAAAATACAAATGGCTCAATTTTTGTGTGCATGCTTTAATGAATTTGAGTTTTACAATAGTGAAGTGCGCACATGTGCTAGTTAGCTAAATTGAAACTATCATCATACACTTAGTTAATTGATTATTGATAATGATATGCTCTAGTTTACTATTTACAATGAAATGGTGAATATGAGATATGCATGGTTCCAACATCTTGGTGTGAAACTATGTTTAGTCTTCCAAACATTAGAAAAAATAAATTAAAAACCCAAAAAGTGCTCCTTGAGATAGTAGAGTTATAAAGACAACTTGTAACATGATTTTAAATATCAACATCTTCAAAAATATTCTACCATTGAGAGTGCATGGCAATACTTTCTAGAGATGATTTTTCATTCATAATGAGTAAATCCTTCATCATTGGCCAAAATACTCTATCAATCCCACAAGATTTGAAATTGGGCCTAAAAATATTGTAGTGTCTTCAACATATTTTTTAGTTCTATGTGTGAACTGATTTGGTTAACTCACTTAGGAATGTTGAAATACAGATGCACTTTGAGTTTAATTATATCCTATTTGTCTTTCATGTATATATTGATGAAGATCACATCAATTGTGATCAAATATTTCTATTCAAATTCTTATTAGAGTCTATTCGACATAGTTATCTTTGGGGTCAAACATGTGTCAATTAGAGTCTATAATTTGATTACCATAGGAAAGAATAGAAATATATATAGGATAGACCTTTATTAAAATCATCATAATCAACTTGGATGTGACCAAAAATAATAATAATATTGATTCTCAAAATAATCACATTCACTTTTTGTACGAGTTGTATGATAGTGGCAACAAAAACTTCTTCCGCTTAAGGTCTTGGTAATGACTCAATGTTTGAATCAATAGGTGGAAAAGTTGTAGCTAGAGTAGAGATCAAAACTATAATCAAATGTTAATTTTTTTTCTGTGAATATTCTAATTAACTTAGGTGGCTATATATTTTCTAGGAGAACATTGAATTAAACATGCCTAGGCTAATGATATCACTTTGAAGCACATGAAGTTAGTCATTTGCATGAGACACATTTTAGAATTCTAGGTAGGTCTACTTTATGTTCTTGAGATTAAGGCTTTGAGACACAATATGTGCATCCTTATTAGTGGTGATACATGAAATTGGCTACTTTCAATTTTCCTTAACCGCTTTCTATGATATGGCTTGTGTGGCAATGACTGTAACAAATTTAACTTATGTATCTCTTACATTGTGGTGCAACACATTCTAAAATTATTGCGTTAGATGTGTGATATGTATTGGATCATTGTATAAGTGGAAGCTAAGGGTAAGATAGCCAAGTTACTATTAGTAAGTGTGCTAGGTGCCAACATGGTGTAAGAACCTCCATCATCTTCTTGCTCACTTGGTATTCTTACAACAATTAAAGGAATGAAGAATACTTTAGCAAAGGAAAGTGATGCATCACAACATGATGTCAATGATGTATCAATTGCTAAGTTATCTTCATATAAACTTGGACTCTTGTCTTGGATAAATTCATGTTGAGTTAAGACATGACTACTTGCTAGGTGTGCTAGAGGAAGTTTGCAATTGTTATTAAAAAGGGTTAAGTGGATGGGATAAATATGCCTCAATGATTTTGAATTTGAGTGGGAAAGTGTGGATGGTAACTAAAGGTGATATTGGGTTGGATAGGCTTGGTAAAGAGATAGATTGGGGAGGTGTAGGTGTAGCAACTAATACATGTGACTCGAAGAAGTGTAGCTAGTAGGGAATGAGAAATAAATCTTTGTGGTGGTTGAACATGGAATTTTTGGATTAGTGGGGCGGGGGCACTGGCTCGATTGGCTAAAGCAACCTGTTATAGGAAAGAGGTCATGAGGTCTAGTCTCCCCCTATCCCTATGGTATCAAAGGGTGTGTCCCGCTAGCGTCACTAGTCACGTGAAATTTTTTTGCTAGGTGCTCTGTAGTTTATAGGGGACTACTCGATTCCTACAATCTAAAAAACATTTTTTGGGTTAGTGAGAGAACAACTTTATGAGTTGGGGTGTAATGATGATTTTTTAAATGCAACACACAATTCTTTGATTTTTCTTGTGCTTGTTCTTCATGCTCTTACACTATTAAATTTGTCTCACACTATCTCTCTTTTTGAGTTAAAGTGATTTGCTCACAATCCTACACCTACCTTTTTACTAGCATTACTAAGTATTTGTTCATGCTCATTTTAAAATATTATCAAATGTTTTTCATGGAATTGTGTGCTTGTAGGTTTGAAAAAAAACTACCATTATATGTAGCAAAACAAATCAAATTGACCATGTCCATGTCCCTTTCATATTTGTTTTCCATAAATACTTGCATTGTAGTTCCTTATTTACTTTGACATGCATGATTCATGGTAGTTCACACAAGTCAAAGTAGGGGAAAATGTAAGGGTGAAAAGTGTAGCCCTAACATTACTTTGGACTCACTTTGATCCTTTCTTCCAAATGCTATAATCTAGTGTGTAAATGACATATTTTCCATCTAACCCTAACTTGAACTTGAGTTGCCATCCTGAATGATCAATATACAATCTTTACATTTATTGATTCCTATCCTTAGTATTCAATCCCATACTTGTGACCATAAACCCACTTTTGGACTATATATGTGGTCTTGACTCTCAAATTTCATAATCAAATTTAATATTGGGCCTTAGTCAACTTGCCTCTAAGTAGTCATTACCCATTGAAAAAATCATGAAATATCCAAATTTACATGCTAGGGTGTTGTATAAAAGCATAAGCACCCTAGGTCATTTATACATCAACGGACCATTAAGCATGCTCATTGCAAAAAACACTTAGAACATTAATAACATTGACATCTACATTTATAAGGAAGATCTAAGCATTTGTACTCTATGCAGTGTATTTATGAACTTGTACAAAATATTGAACCAATCAAGGGGCTTGACTAATGTTTGAGTTGAGAAGCTAGTTGGCTTTGCTTCCTAACATATCAAGTTCTAATGGGGCTCTTGAGCACCAGTATATCCTAGATTATTGCAGATGAATATATTTATAGAGAAACCAAATAATAAGTCCAAAGCTACATTTATAAGTTCAAGGACAAACACAAGATTCAAAATTGTATATGCAAAGATTGAGATTATAGGTGCAAGATTGAACTAGAATAAGAAAATTGATTTTACAATCTACTAAAATACAACTATATAAATTTAATTGTTGATCATTACTCGACATATTACAAAATACAATCTCAAACAAAAAAATCTTCATCATTTGTAAAATTAAACAAACTTATTTCTTTTATTATTTTAATAATAATTTATTTACATATTATTTTAATTTAAGTTAATAGCTATATTAATTATTTAATTAGTTGATTAACCTAAATAAATTTAAAAATAATGATTTATTTGTTTTCATTATTATAAGAGTGCGGAAGCTTCTAGGAAAAAAAAGGTACGACAATTTTAATGGTAGGTACCTACGCGGAATAAATTTTCTCTCAAACCAGGAATAAATTTGACTTTGTAACGTGGTCGACACGTATTAAAACTTTGACTTGAGCAGTCCTTCATTTGACGGTCGACCGTACCTGTCAAGCAATTTTTTTCTTACAGTTCTATTTAGAAGTTGCCTTTCAAACAATATTTTATTTTTAAAAATAATATAATAAATTAGATATAACTAAAATTATATATACATTTTTAATTTATACAAAATCTTTTAAAACACAATTTTCTCAAAATTTTAATTATTTTTTATAATCAAAATACAGTCATACGGCCATCAAATTTAGTAGATGACCATGCTGTCCAAAATTACGGATAACTACCTACTGTCTTAAAATATGAAACTTCCACGCACCGTTTATTGGACTTAAGTAAAATTAATATTTTTTAAAATCCAGAACAGTAGTGTGTGGAATAGAAAAGTATTATCTAGGTGCTGGCTTTCCAGGATTTTGAGATATTGCACCAGGTCATTTGCAACGGGCATTAGGCCATCAGGTCAACAACCCTACCCTGCTATCGGTGTTTAATTACCTCCTGCGGACATCTCTGGAAGCTTGTGCTTACAGATCAAGAAACCTGAACAAGTTTTGGGAGAAATCGGCGGGCAATGGCTAGCAGGACGCCATCCCCTTCAGCGCCCCTGGAGCGTCCAGATGGTTTGGAGTTCTCTAATTCCCACTCCGCAGGCGGACCTTCACTGCCTGAGATTCAGACGTCTATTACGGTCCAGAGGCAGCAAAGAGAGAATCGGATACGCCTGGCAAATCTTGTGCTCAGATCTGCAGGGCTTCTATTTTCATTTCTCTCCTTTGTCATCATGGCCGCCAATAAGCAGAGACCGGGACAAAATTTCGATGATTATGAAGAATACAGGTAAATCATCAATAGAAATTAAAGACATTTTC
The DNA here is from genome assembly GCA_007258455.2 of Sequoia sempervirens. NCBI lineage: Eukaryota > Viridiplantae > Streptophyta > Pinopsida > Cupressales > Cupressaceae > Sequoia > Sequoia sempervirens. The sequence goes on from VDFB02086081.1 coordinate 264,885,922, forward strand.
ACAATTATGTAAGTAATTGAAAGAATTTCTCAATTATGTAAGTAATTGAAATAATTTCTCACAATAACTATGTATGTTCCAGACATTTCGTAATTTATCATTAAATGATTTTTTTTTTTAAATTACAAGAATATTTACACAATTCTAACCAAAATTTTTCAATTAATAGAAATTCAGTCAAATTAAATAATGATTTGTAAGTTTGCACTGAGATATTGAGTTAGCGGCTACAATCTGCGACAGGTATTGTCTGGCGATCGCCGTGATAGCATTCGTATACTTGGCGGTCCAGCTTGGCAGAGGGATTTACGATGCAGTGTGGGGATATAATTTGTTGCATAAAACGCTTTTATCTTCCGTGGATTTCATCGGCGATCAGGTGAGAAAAGGAAATGCAGAACAATAAAATTCAATGTTTGTTATTTGAGATGAATTGTGATGAAATTGAAGAATGGTGCAGACATTGGCGTACTTAGTGATGTCTTGTTCATCGTCGGCGGCATCGAGAACAAACAGCCTGCGGGACAACGGAGATTCGAAATTCACAGACATGGCAGCTGCTTCAGTAACCATGAGTTTCATGACCTTTGCGGTGCTGGCAGCTTCTTCCATTCTCTCCGGTCTTACCCTCGCCAAACGAATCTCCTGGTTTTAGGCGCAAGGGATGCGTTTCCAATTTTACGGCTGTAAATTTGGGGGAAGTGAAAATGTAATTTTGGGCGGGTTCCAGAGAATTGTACGTTATGTAGGTAATTGGTTATTCAATTGTGTCTTTAAGAATAAAAGGACCCTTGATCAAAGCGTGTCAAATCTGGAAGAGTTGTATTTGATTTTAGTGGAAACAAAATCCTGTTTAAGTCAAATTGTTTACACACATGCTTTCACCAATGAGTTTGGGTTCAAAAGTTAAGGTGTACACTTTAAATTCTTATAAAATCTTCAAATAACAGAATTGAGAATGCGTGTCAAATCGAGAAGAGTTGTATTTGATTTTAGTGGAAACAAAATCTGGTTTAAGTCAAAATTGTTTACACACATGCATTCACCAATGAGTTTGGGTTCAAAAGTTAAGGTGTGCATTTTAAATTCTTATAAAAACTTCGACTAATAAAATTGAGAATGTATGGAGCCTTGTTAAAAGGAGGGCTTCTCACAAGAACTTATTACCTCTAAATGAAAGTAGATGAAGAAAATGACTTCATTCAATAAGAAGTAATTGTTTCTAATTTTAATTACCAAAGAAGTTCAAGTTCAAATGTTTCTTTAGTTGGATTAGTCACTAAGAAAAAGACTTCACTCAATAAGAAGTAATTGTTTATGAACTTTAAGAACCAAACAAGTTCAAGTCTAAATGTTTCTTTAGATGGATTAGTCACCTTTTTACTATTTATTTCTTTAAATAATTTGATTGTGTGTTATGATTAACATAGATTAAATATCACATTTGATATTGTAAAGGTATGTAAATTGTTTTGATTAATGGTAAGTAAGGGTTTTTTGAAAGGGCCCTAAACCCTTTTACAAAAGTGTCAACATACAAAAACCAACTGAAACAGAAGGAAAATAGGTTTGTGGTGGGAAATGTTATTAAAGGGGGTTCACCAAAAAGACCTATTTCCCTAATTTCATTCAAGGAAATGAGATTCAAAACAACAAAGTGACTAACAATGAAAAAGGTGAGTCAAATCAAGGTATGAATAAGCAAATTTCCTATCTATGTAAGGACAGGGGTAAAAGCTAAATAACACTTTGGAGGGAAAGATCAAAACCATCAAACTCCAAAGTGCAAGCTATGAAATGCAAATGAAGAACAATAATCAAATCTGACAGAATCAGTAATCAAAAGGCAGATCTGGAAAGGGGAAAAGAATGTGCACCTTTCACCAAAAGTCACCTTTTGAAGCTCACTGAGACTGGGGATTCATTCGTCCTATGGTGAATGGGTCCTAACTAGGGTTCCTTAAAAATGTTTTTAGGGTTCTCTTCTGCTATGTTTGCACTCCCAAATTCTTGATTCTCATTGTCACACAACTGGAAATAAATTCTATAGAGAAGTTCATGAGATGACAACTTTTCTTGCAACTTTATTTAATTTTTCTCTTCAAATGATCTTCAACCTAAAATCAAATCTTATTTGAACCTTGGAATACAAATTTGCAATTAGCATGAATTGGCCTCAATGGATGTAGATCTCGACCATGAAACTTGTCTTGAAACAATGCCTTTGAATACTTGAATATATCTTAAACACTAAATCACCATATTAGCTCAAACTACATGCATGATGCAAGAAATCTTTGACATGATGATAGGAATCTTGATTGTTGGAATAATCTTCTACAAATCTTTCCTTGAATGCCTTGAAAATGCTCTTGAAATGTTCTTGATCTCATAAAATTGCTATTAGGACTTGAACACTTGAAAATCTAGGATGAACTTACTAAAATAACCTCTTATCTATACATATCTTAACATTAATTCCCAAAATTCAAATATCACAAGCCAACATCTAAATATACATTTGAAATCATTGAAAATTTTCCAAAAACATAATTTGAATTTAGGTCCTAGGTGCAAGTGAGGACCCATTCGCCCTATGGTGAATGGGTCCTAGGCCACTTGCCTAGGACATACATTGCTCAATGTTAAACCTTATGTTAAGGCATTTATGAATGTCAAATTTTATCCCTCAAGATTTGTAATTAATTAGGCTTGGATCTGAATTAAAGAGGCCAATTAAGGAAAATTAACCTCAATTAATTAATAAAGCCCTAGATGAGCGTGAAAGTGTAAAGATACACCTTTCAACACCAAAAACAAGGCACATTTATGTCCATTTTATTAAAAAAGGCCCTAAACTCAATGTGAATATATAAAATACATATTACAACACTAAATTAAGGCATCATTAATCTTATTTTATTTATTAATTATTGCCAAATTAAGTGTGAAAAAGGGATACTTTTTCCTACACTACATTTAGCCCCCACTTTAGTGTGAGGATGAGTGCAAGCACAAACTCACACTAAAGTAGACATTCAAGACACTTATGTATGCAACAATGACAAAGATACACAGTCATACAACATCAAAGACTAGGAAAATCAAGCCTAAACGATCCGATCGGCGAATAACACATCTAAGCTTTTGGTTTTATGCTCACTTCGGGGTAGTGGAACTTTAGGTTGTCCACTAGGTGAGTATCCCAAAAGGGTGGCAAATGAGAGAATCATATTAGGCTCCCATACCATATCAAAGCTATCCCCCTGACAAGTTCAATAAGGCACCACAAGGCAAGGCTCCGCAGGCAAGCAAGGTGTGTTATGCTAGGTGGCCTTGAATTTAGAGTTCAAGCTTCATAGGGCTTAACAAGCTATGTTATACCAAATACCTATGAACAAGGAAAGGCTCCACAGGAAAGAAAGGTGTGTTATGCTAGGTGCCCTTGAATTTAGAGTTTGAGCTTCACAAGGTTTAACAAGTTGTGTTATGCTAAACACTTATGAGCACTAATGCTAGTAAAAGTTTTTGTTCAAAGGGATTTTTCTTAGTTCATGTAAGGTCTTCTTAGGGAACATCATGCCTAATGTCTCCAAGAGAGGACAAGTCAAGAGTAAAAGATTCACAACTTAGGGAATGCAGTGCGTCACATCACCACTAAGAGGAAAGTCATACATTAAGAAATAGCACACTCTTGGAGGACATCAAACCTAATGACACCACCAAGAAAAGGATGCATCATAAAAAGAAAGAAAATCGCACTATAAAACATGAGAAATGTCAAAATATATTATCGATGTATGCCCCCACTTTATAGTAGTTGCTAACACCATTATTGTGAGCAATTGCTTTAAAGTAGCCAATATTCAATCCTAAGACATGAGAGCTTACTCAGAAAGCCCTATGCCCAGTCATATGTTTATGAAATGAAGCTACATCATGAAAAAAGGAGGGGTTGCCCCCAAAAATACATAAGGTATCTACGGATTTAGGGTCAATATATCTTTGCTACAATATTGTTATAGAGCTCGAAAATGACATCGTTCCCCAAATACTCATAGAACTGGAAGAATGACACAAAAAGAGTGCAAACAAAGAAAAAGCTTTTAGGTCAACAAGGAAGAAACCTAAATTTCTTAACGCCTTGCGTCATCCCCAAAAGGAAAACATAAGACAAGTGAAAAGATAAAATGTTTACGACATAGAAAAGAATGTATATACAAATAGAGGAATGCACAAAAAGAGAGAGATATGCCAAACAAAACAGTACGAGGGATCACATTACGTACATGCAATCACATAAAGAAACATGAAAAAGAAAAATAAAGAAAAATACTAGTAAGGCACATGCAAGTCAACCTATAGCAGGTTGTATGCATCCCAATCTTGATTGGTATATACGGAAAGCGGGCAACTAGGCAAAGGGACAACATCAAGTGTCGAACTAGGACAAGGCTATCTAACCTATTTCCCCCACTAAGTACAAGAAAAGGATGAGCCGAGATGGGTGATGAGAATGATCTCCTTGTGATAAAGAGAATCATTTGCAATGTAAAACATGTAATAGTGAGGGTGTTATGATCCTACAACTATTACATGGCAAGGAGAAAAATGTATGCCTTTTTTGTCATGTTTGATTCTTAGAGGGTGCAAACTTCTTCAATACTTTCTTTAAAGGACAATTTTTTTTGGTGTGATGACCAAAGAATCTATGATAAGCACAATATGGTTCATTTTTATTAGTTTGTCTTTTGGTCAAGTTTGCACATTTAGGTGGTAAATCGACGAGTTTCCAATGTAAAAGAGCATAGAAGATTGTCTTGATTTTGGATAGTTGTAATAGGAGGTTCATACAACTGTTGTAACTAACATTTTTGATGATCATGCACTCTTTGTTTCTTCTTCTTTGGTATGATAACTGTGTTTTCATTAACTTTATCTTCTAATTGCAAGTCCTTTCCTTTTTCAGAAAAGGATGTGTTAGGGTAGTAAAGTGTTCCGAAGGTGTGGCTTCTTTTCACTTATGCATAGGCAATGTATTGGAAACAGGTTGAGGGGGAGGCAATTTTTTGTTGATGAGATAAGCCAAGCTACATACATCCTCTATTCCTTGTTTGTATTTAAGTAGCTTTCATAAGTTTCCTATAAGGGGAACGACATGGACAACAATAGGTTCATCTCTCACAAAGTCTTGTAAGGCCTTCAATTCTTCATCTAGCAACCTTATGTTCTCTTGTCAGATATGAACAACATCATGCACATTGGTTGTAGGTAAGGAAGTCATTGGAAATGAGGTATGCAGGCTATGATCCATAGGGGGTTGATTAACAACACTATTAGAAAGAGAGTTAGAAAACCCAAGATCCACGGTGAATGGTGAATCATGGGATGTCATGAGTCTTGATCTACGTCTCACAATAGTATTGCTAATAGGACACCAAGTTGTAAAGCTCATACAAGTTTCACAAACTCAATGTCAACCCAAAATGGAAAGAGGGTAAAATGCAATGACCTAGAATGCAATATGTAATGCAATTTTTTAGATTCTAAACAAGGTAATTTTCTGATTGCACTATGCAAAAACTTGAAAATAATGTCTTGTAAATGCAAATTTGAAATCACACAATGCACTAATTTTATCAAATGAAGCTAAATATGACCAAATTGAAGAAATAGAAATTCTACAAATAGAAACAAAAATATGAAAACAACAAATAGGAATGCAGAAATGAATGTTTTAATGCCCAGAAAATTAGATTATGACCCTGATCAGGTACTCATTCTCCCTAGGGAAAATGGGTCCTAGGTGAGGGTTTTGAAACAAGCTTTTACAAATTTTTGGGTTAATTTCAATAGTTTCCAGATTCTGATCTGATACAACAAGTTTTAGCTTGAATTTCTATGAAATGAAGGTGAAATGCAAATGCAAAATGTGAGAAAATGACAACGTAGAACACCTAATTTGATACGCAATTTTGTTTCAATTTTTTAAATGAAAATGAATATGATGTAATGCTATGTAAATGATATGCAAGATGACTGATTTTTTTGTATTTTTCATATTTAAAGAATGCAAAGATGCAATCCTAAAAACCCTTAAATGAAATGCAAAGTTAAATGCAAACTAGACACCTTAAATGAGACTCAATTAAATGCAAAGAGATGCAAATGAATGGAAGATCTAAATCTAGGGTGAAAGAGGACTCCAAAATCGGAAAATGCAAGGATCAAAGTCAATTTCACCATAATGAAATGAAAGGAAAATGATTTTGTGGTGGGAAATGTTATTAAAGAGGGTTCACCAAAAATGCCTATTTCCCTAATTTCATTCAAGGAAATGAGACTCAAAACAACGAAGTGACTAACAACCAAAAATGTGAGTCAAATCAAGGTATGAATAAGCAAATTTCCTATCTATGCAAGGATGGGGGTAAAATCTAAATAACACTTTGGAGGGAAAGATCAAAACCATCAAACAAACTCCAAAATGAAAGCTATGAAATGCAAATGAAGAATAGTAATCAAATCTGATAGAAACAGTAATCAAAAGGCGAATATTGAAAGGGGAAAATAATGTGTACCTTTCACCAAAATTCACCCTTTTAAGCTCATTGAGGACTCATTCACCCTATGGTGAATGGGTCCTAGCTAGGGTTCCTAAAAAATGCTTTTTGTGTTCTCTTTTGTTGTTTCTGCACTCCCAAATTCCCGATTCTCAGTCTCAGACAACTAGAAATAAATTATGTAGAGTTCCCAAGAGATGACAACTTTTCTTGCAACTTTGCAACTTTCTTTAATTTTTCTCTTCAAATGATCTTCAACCTAAAATTATACCTTATTTGAACCTTGGAATACAAATTTGCAATTAACATCATGAATTGGCTTCAATGGATGTAGATCTTGATCATGAAACTTGTCTTGAAATAATTCCTTTGAATACTTGAATAGATCTTGAACACTACATCACCATATTAGCTCAAACTACATGCATGATGTAAGAAATATTTGACATGATGATAGGAATCTTGATTGTTGCAATAATCTTCTACAAATTTGCCCTTGAATGCCTTGAAAATGCTCTTGAAATTCTCTTGATCTCATAAACTTACTATTAGGACTTGAACACTTGAAAAACTAGGATGAACTTAGTGAAATAACCTCTTATTTATACATATCTTAACATTAATTCCCGAAATTCAAACATCAGAAGTCGACATCTGAATATACATTTGAAATCATTGAAAAACCGCCAAAATCATAATTTGAATTTAGGTCCTAGGTGGAAGTGAGGACCCATTCAACCTATGGCGAATGGGTCCTATGCCACTTGCCTAGGACACACATTTCTCAATGCTAAACCTTATGTTAAGGCATTTATGAATGTCGGGTTTTATCCCTCAAAATTTGCAATTAATTAGGCTTGGATTTGAATTAAAGGGGCTAATTAAGGAAAATTAACCTCAATTAATTAATAAATCCTTAGATGAGTGTGAAAGTGTAAAGATACACCTTACAACACCAAAAACAAGGCAAAATTAAGTCCATTTTATTAAACAAGGCCCTAAACTCAATGTGAATATGTAAAATACACATTACAACACTAAATTAAGGCATCATTAAGCTCATTTTATTTATTAACTATTCCCAAATTAAGTGTGAAAAATGGATATTTTTCCTACACTACACCAACCAAATAAAATAGATGTAGCAAAGTTTTCAAAAGAAAACTACACAATACCATAACTAGATCTAGCAAGACGTATACCCTTAACTAGGGCATGAAACATAGAAACATGCTTTGGAAGATATTTATTCTTTCTTTGAACTATTTCCCATGATAAAACATCATCCAAATCCACAAAATTAGGAGAGAGAGAGAGAGGAGGGGAAACCCTCTCCAAATTATGACCTTGGAGCAATGTGCAAGAAGGGGAGCGTCCAATCGAAGCGACTGAATGTTGAGAGGAAATCTCAACACTAGCTAGAGAAGGCCCAACAACGCCACACTTAAAGATACTCTAAGAAGTTGTCAAAACAAGAGCTCCAAGCAAAACAGGTGGAGGAGGGACCACCTCTTCATCAAAAAATGGAGGCTTAGGGCCTTTTAAATATGAATGAAGCACATCAACTATAATTTTTTTGCGAAGAGCATCCTTCCATCAAGAGGAAGATATTGGGACCTTAAGGCATGGAAAATTAGAAGCCAAATGACTTGTGCAAAAGCATCACTTGCAACAAAAGGGAATGCCTTCATAATCCAAAGATTAGCTCCAAGTATGATCCCATACTTGTAAAGAAACCTCTATTGGGAGAGGCTGAGAAATAATAATTCAACCAAAATGTGGGTGAAGGTGATGTGTGTAAAGTTTGTAGTAGAATTATCCACCTTGATGAATGAACCACAAATTTTCCAATAGCCACATCTCCATACTAAAAATCAAGGGGTAGATTATGAAGGAAAATCCAAACAAGCAATACATTGAAATCTTTGGTAAGGGGATTAAAGAAGGCATCCCAAGGTTTCAGCAATAGGGCATGATGGTCCCAAAACCATGAACAACCATCAAGGAAAACTTCTCAATCCTCAATGGAGTCTAAAGAAAAAACAAAGAAACCCTTGCCACAATGGTAGATTTTAATTTTTTATTTCATAATATGTCACCATTGTAATGGATGAAAATTTTACTCACACAGAAGGAAACAAAGTTCCTTTGAGATTAAATTTCACTTATTACACTTAGATAAACAAGTGTTTTAAACCTATTTAAAACTAGATATTGGTTATCCTAAATTAGAAATTTAATTTGAAGTAGAAAGATACAACTAACTACTTAAAAACTTAGAGAAATTAAATTGGTGAAAATATCTTAAAATAGATAAATCAAAATATTTTTTTTTATTATTGTGTATGGGGGAAAATCGGTAAGATGCAATAATATAAATGAATTGAATCGAACCTAATCTAACTCAAAAAAAAATCAAGATTCATGCCCATTACTCATGAAATGAAACTACGAAGAACAAATTCAAATGATGCAATCAAAAGAGACAAACACAAACTGAATTCACTAAACGCAGTGTTACCATCCTGTGTCGAAGTGTGTTCACAAAAATGTTGGGTTGTTTGTGTCAATGTGAAGCCTTCATTTGTGCGTGCAAAAGCTTGAAGAACATGCAATGTTGTTGATCGAAGATATGTGTAAAACTTCAAAAGGTCTATTGTTATTTTGGCATTACTTCATCATGCAAATGATGTTTCTTCAATCATTTTTGAGAAGAAAGATGGTTGTTATATAGAATTTGTGTTTCAAAATGAATGCTCAAGATCGTGTAGTAGAATATCTTGATCAATGGTCGAAAGATGTTGAGAGGAAATAGATGGGAATAATCAGTGAAAATTGATTACATAATTGGTGTGATTGAAGAAATCATTTTGAGTGTTCAGTGGGATTGAGGAAATAGATTGAATAATTTGTGGAATTGAAGAATAGATTGATCTATCAGGAAATAGATGGGCTTGTTAGAGAATAGAGTGAGCAATCAAGGGATCATAATTTTTTGAATCATGAAAGTGGGTGAGGATAATCAATTAATTGATTTAATTAATTAATCTTTTTGAGTTGAACGTGCAAATCAAGTTTGACTTTTGCAAGCAAAGTGGTATTTGTTTGATTTGACCTTTTTGGTGATGTTTTGAATAATTTATTTAATTATTCAAATTTAGGGGAAAGTGACATACTTAAATTATTATGTTTTAATAATTTAATTGACTTGGGGCATAAAGTGAATTAGAGAAATAATTAAATAGTTGATGTTATTTAATTAATTAGGAGGAATAAAGTTAGATTAGGACTTTATTAAATAAATGTAATTTATTTAATTAGTTGAAAATGATGAAAAAGTGAATTAATTAAATAATGCAATATTATTCAATTAATAGAGGAAATTAGGGTTTTTGATGCAATTGATGTGAAATGCAGTGATATTTAGTGATAATGATGTCGATGATGAGTCTAAAATATCATTTAGGATGTGCGATAAATGTTAAGTCAATTTTACATGTCTACATTTTTCCCCTCTTTAAAAAAAGGTAGTGATTGTTTTATTTCAAAGATTCGATGTTGAGATCAAGATTCGAAAAATTTTATATGCCCCACTGTGCCCGAGCATGCCCCAGGAAAGATAGCATGGTGCCCCCTAGGGAAATTTGGTGAAAATTTTGGATAATGAACCAAATTTTTTGATAAGCTGATGTGATGCATTTTCAGTGCAAGGATTGATAGAAGACATGTTGACTAGAAGAAAATGTTAGTAAGATTTAGAAGAAAATTGATGTTGTTAGTCTTTGATAAGTTTTGCTTTTGCTTTGTATAGAGGCTTAACATCTTTAACAATCCTTTTTGATGTAGCAAACAGACACGATGCACTAAGGTATTAATAACCAAGGTGACTTTGTATCCATTGCATCGACTTTGACTCGACATACAAAGAATATTCTTGCTCATACCATACATATGGAAACCTTGTTAGAGTATATGGTTGAGTTTTGTTAAAAAAATTTGGACCAATTACACAAAGAGGTATGGAATACCTAACATGCAACCATTACACGAATTCTCTCAAAGAAAATTCCATGCATCATACAAAGCAAGTATTTGTCGTGGTAGTATTACAAAAATATCTTACAAACAACAAACCAAAATGACACTCAATTTCCCCCATTCCTTCTTCTCTAAATCCTTATGGACATCATTGAGAGATCCTAGAAATGAGTCAATAAAACAAATTAGAAAAATAAGACTATAAAAAGATAAAACAATGTTGTTGTATCACTTTCCATATTTGTTTGGGTTGGGACTATTATCTGGTGTTGATCATGTCTATCGTAGGAATGGATCCGTTAAGACATATCTCAAGATTTTATTGGTGAATTGTCAAAGATAGGTAGTTAATACTTTGGCATTGTTTTAGTTAGTTTGTAATCAAATCTTTGTGATTGTTTGCTTGAAAGTTCTATTTTTTGGTGTTGCTTTGTTTGTTGTTTGTTTTGTCAAAGGGTGAGGATGATGATCTACTTATTATGGATGAACCTTTATTGTGGATAGGTGATGGAAAAAATAGGATTTTTTTAATGTTTTTGTGCTTTTTGATGTTATCTGATGTTGTTTTTGGTGGTCAGCGAGTTTGGGAGGATTGTTGGCGTAGGTGTCGCAATATGTTCCTTCTCCTTTCCTGTTGTCGTCTTCTCATTTTTGAGTAATTAATGCATAAAAAAAAACTAGGTGATAGTGGTATTTTCATGTTTTATTCTCTTTTGAATTGTTTTTGCCACTTTTGATTAGACTGTTTGCTATTGCTCTAGATTTTCACTTTTGATTTTTTCTCTTGCCTAAAATGTTCGCTATTGACTTTCTTTGTATGAAATGGCCACCTTTGTGTGTTTTGTTCACTTTTGATAATATTAGTGGCTTTTGTCATTTGTACCACTATTGAGTTTCTTGACTTATTTTGTTGGATATTTGAATGTTTTTGGATTTTGATTTTTTTTTACTAAGTTGAAATAGAGTTACGGACACTTAAGGGGACTGCCCTAAGGCCTCGGGGGTTGATCAGAGATAAGCCTTGCCTACATTTGTACACGTAGAGATGACGTAGTTCGATTGGCGTTGACTCAAAAGCATAACATGTTTTTGGGATTTTGATGTTTTACGACTTTGTTGTTTTCTATATGTTTTCAATTTTTGATAGTTTTTTACCATGATGGGACGCATAAGGATCTAATCTGCTACCTATTTTGAGAATTTTCCCCTAGTTCGAGACAAGATTATCCTCATTAGGGGAAGTAGAATGTTTTGAAGGTTACCCTGGTACTGCGTTAGTGGTATACCTTGTTGTTGGGATGAATTGTTTTGAAGGTTACCCTAGTAATGTGTTGGTGGTATACCTTGTTGGGATAATTTTTTTGAAGGTTACCTTGGTAGTGCATTGGTGGTATACCTTGTTGTTGGGATGAATTGTTTTGAAGGTTACCCTGGTAGTGCGTTGGTGGTACACCTTGTTGTTGGGACAATGTCTAGATCACACCGTGAGTTAGAAGACATAGATCAAGTTTTATTCTAAAGCAAGATGTAAGTACTTTCCCTTAGTGTCTAGCAATGTAGGCGATGGATTATCTTGTGATAGGATAACGTGTTTGGATAGAGTATCTCCTTTTGGACAATGCCTTATGGCTCAGATAATGCTAGATAGGATAGGGTCAACAATAGTGACCCATGTCAAGATGTTTTCCATATGAAAGTGTAAAGTATACACCAAACATTTGTCAAGATCAAGGTAAGTTGGATTTGGATAAAAATGGATTGGATTTATTATGGATAAGTTGAGATGCTTCCACCTAAAATGGTGCATGTAGATGCTCGATTCTACACATGACACTTGTTTTCTAGGTTTTCATCATGGTACTTGTCCAAAGCACCACTATAGTGGTTTTCACTAGAGAATGATTTTTTTCTTGACTCTTTTCTTCATGATTTTTTTGATGTCACACAAGACACCTGTTTACCGAGTTTTCATCATGGTGACAATTTTTGCTCATGTTGAACCACCCAATGGTGCTAATGTAGATAATACTGGTGACTAGTTTCATTATTATAAGAACTTAGAAGAGAAATATGCAAAGATCTTCCAAGTGCCTAGTAACATTATCTCCTTTTGTTCATTGGACTATGTTGATCCTACTTCTCTAGCATTATCATCCTCTACTCCATAATCCTCAACAAATCTTCCTAAATCCAATCTCAATATCCAAGTCCTAGACAATGGTTGCGAGGATTATCACATAAAGCAATCCCTTTGTGTGGGAAAAATTTCATTATCACCTAGATCTTATGGAAAGCTATAGGAAATCAAGGAAGCACATACTAAATCTATTAGCTTCAAACCCATGGTCTTCTCTAAGTGGGAATATTTGAGCAGAGAATTCATAGAAGAAGATGTTCCTACTTGGTTGTACAAAGAAGAAGAAGAGCATGATCTAGAACCTGTTCCCTTTGACAACAATAATAAAGGTTTTCAACTTGTTAAGAGCATGGGATTAACAAGAAAAGGTGGCTTGGGTATACATGAGAAATGTACGAGAGAGCCTCTTATCCCAAAGAAATGTAATAAAGAATCAAGGACTAGGATATGGTTCATTAGACAAATCAACCCCTAGCACTAAAAGCACCGTTTGTGAGGAAGTTTCTTCCTCTCTTGTGGTTAAGAAATCAAATGGAAATGATTCCATCAGGGACATATCTATGTATATCACAGACCTATTTGAGAATGCATTTATCAATACCATCACTACCCTATCCTTTGGCCAACCATCTAAGAAACATGAACTTCAACTTGTTTACCCATAATTGATAGAATGGGATCAACAATGATCGTTGGTTCTAGACATTCCAAAATGACGAAGTTATTATTGAGTTTATGAGACTAAGAGATGGTATAACATTTGAGGATCATAAGGAAAGCTTTGAAATTGAACTTGGTGAGGAAACATACTTTGGAGGAGAGATTGGGTCCTTCAATCGCAAAAGTAAAAATCAAATTATCAAAAAGAGATTTTTTGGTGAAAATCGTAATACAACACTTTTAGATCGAGGAAAAGTGAAAATAAAGGATATATCTGAGGGTGAAAACCTCTTCAAAGAACCTAAAGATGGAGGATTCAATCTCCCCAACATTGTTCAAAACCAATAAATATCAACAGTATTGGTAGAAGACTCAGAGCAGATAAACGTGCAAACAACAGATGTACCTAGAATCACCTTCTATGCAACATCTTTGGATCTTGATGAAAGGAATAATTTCTCAGCTTTCTTGGGTAACTGTACAATCAAATTTTCTTGGTACTATGTGGATATGCCTGGATTAGACCTAGCCTTGGTTGTTCATCATTTGACAGTCTTTCCTAGAGCAAAATCGGTAAAGCAGAAGCTTCGTAAGAGGCATCCACTGATAGCACTTCTAGTTAAGGTTGAACTGCAAGAACTTCTAGATGTCGGTTTCATTAGACCGATTGATTACCCTGAGTGGGTGTCCAACTTTGTACCTATTTATAAGCTCACTGGGGGCATAAGGATTTGCACTAATTTTAGAGATCTTAACAAATTATGTCCAAAATATGACTTTCCTTTGTCAAATATTGACATGATAGTGGATTTGATAGTGGGTCACAAAATGATTTCCCTCATGGATAACTTTTTCAAGATATAATTAGATCAAGATAGCACCCAAAGACTAGCACAAGACTATGTTCACTTGTCCTTGGGAAATGTATTGTTGAAACGTAATGTCATTTGGGCTTAAGAACATGGGAGCCACCAATCAGAGGGAGATGACCACTATATTCCATGGCATGCTCCACATTACCATGGAATACTATGTAGATGATATCTTAGTAAAATCCATAATAAGACAAGGTCATCTAGACAATCTGACATACATATTTGACAAGTTAGAAGAGTATAGTCTAAGCCTTAATCCAAAGAAGTGTGTGTTTGGTGTTAAACTAGGAAAGCTCTTAGGATACATTTTATCCTATAGAGGTATAGGAGTAGATCTAGCTAAGGTTAAGGAAATCATGGAAATGCCTCCCCAAAAGACTTTGAAATAACTGCAGAGCCTTCAAGGTAAACTGCAGTCCATCTAGAGGTTCATAGACCAATTAGTAGATAAATTTCATTTTTTCACACACCTACTTCATAAGGATGTTTCCTTTAGGTGGAAAGAGAGGTGTCAAGAAGTGTTCCAATAGATCAAAGACTATTTAGCGTCACCTCTTGTATTAATGCCTCCTCTACCTGATAAACCTTTGATCCTATATATATCAACAATGTCAACAACCTTAGGTACATTGTTAGCACAAAATGATGAGAATGGTAAGGAAAGAGTAGTGTACTATATCAATCATACACTTGTAGGCTATGAATTGAACTATACACCTATAGAATGGGAATTTTTAGCCATTGTCTTTGCATCACAAAAGCTCAGGAACTACATGTTGAATTGACAAATCAAAATAGTCTCTAAGGTGGGTCCTTTGAAATATCTTTTAGCTAAGGGAACTTTAACAGGCTGGATGGTGAAATGGGTCATGATTCTTATAGAATTTGACATAGAATATGTTGACAGAAAAGTCATTAAGGGATAGGTGATAGCAGATCAATTGGCCAAGTCACCTCTTGTTGACCACTAACCCTTGATATCAGAATTCCCTGATGAAGGAATCCTACTAACAACTCAAGTAACCTGATGGACATTGTATTTCGATGGTTCTCACACCCAACATGGATCAGGAGTTGTAATTTTCTTTGTTACACCACAAGGATATAGTATACCTAAAGCATGTAGGATCACTTTTCCCTATACTAATAATATAGTAGAATATGAAGCATTGATAACAAGGTTAAGAATGGAAGATCAAGGAACTACAAGTCTATGGATACTCATAGCTAGTGATCAGACAAGTGAATGACGAGTATTAAACTAAGGACAATAATTTTTTTTCTTATAAAAGAATGGCGTATAGTTTCAAGGAATAATTCTTAGTCATTCTCTTTGAGAAAATCCCAAGGGTAAATAATAGGGCCACTGATGCTATGGCTACCATTGGTTCTCTTCTTGACATGCTACAAAATAACACTAAATATGAGTTTCTTGTGGGATAATTGTTTATACCAACCTTCGATGTCCTGGAGTCTAAACTTGTGTGTGACATTGATGGTCCCAACTCACCTTGGTATCATGATATTAATGCCTATCTCTAACATGGAATTATACCCCTAAACCTTAATAGGAATAAAAATAAATCATTTATCCATCAAACCTCATGATTCAACATACTTGGTGATACCTTATATAGACACAACCTCAATGGAACATTACTTTGATGTATTAACCCGGAAGAGGTACTAACTGCCTTACAAGAAGTGCACGAAGGTGTTTGTGGTTTGTATTCTAGCAGACCTAATCTAGTTAAGAATATATTAAGAACATGATACTACTAGCCCTTGATGGAACAAGGGAATTAGTTTGCAAAGAAGTGTCTCCAGTGCCAACAACACAGTGATCTTATTCATGCCCCAATACAAGAACTACATCTAATTACTACATTGTGACCCTTTTCATAGTGGGGACTTGACCTTATAGGAAAGATATCCCCCACTTCATCCAACAGACATAAGTTTATCATAACTGCCACAGAGTATTTTACAAAGTGGATAAAAGTCATACCTTTGACCTATATCATAGGTAAACAAATAGCCAAATTCATTTTGAACTATTTAGTTTTTCATTATGACATACCCCATACCATTGCCGTTGACAATGGGAATCTATTTAAGAATCAATATGTTCACAAAATTTTCTCTAAATTCAATATCAAACATTGCTTCTCAACCTTATATTACTCCCAAGGAAACAGTCAGGTAGAAGAGTCAAACAAAACTATCTTAAAAATCCTTACGACTGTTAATGGCATTGGTCATGACTGACAGCTACAACTAAATACTACTTTTTGGGCTTACAAAATGAGCATTCGTACACCCACTGGAGTTGCCCCTTTCTCTCTTGTATATGGAACAAAAGCTATCTTTCCTATAGAGGTCAAGATCCCCTCCCTAAGGGTATCCTTGCAAAACCTGGTTGAAAATGAAACATACTGAGTATCTAGACTTCAAGAGCTTGAGTTGTTAGATGAAAGGAATTTGAGCACTCTCAACCATCTCCAATCTTATTAGAATCACCTTAAGCATAGTTACGATAAAAGAATCAAGAATAGAAGCTTCCAAGTGGGCAACTTAGTCCTGAAAGAAAATTAGAAAATTTAGCTTAATTGGGATAGTAAGGGAAAATTTGAATCGAATTGGTTAGGAACCTTTGTTATCACAACAAATTATGGCTCTGGTGCTTATCAATTGGAAACCCCTAAAGGTGAACCTTTGGTGAAGCTTCTTAACAACAACCATCTTTAAAAGTTCTATAACTAGACCATCGAAATATCCTAGCAAAAAATCAAAAAAAGAAAAAAGAAAAAAATAATAAATAATAAAGAGAAATAAATTGTCCTTTAACTAAAAAACTACCTTTGTGGCACTTCTAGGATAGGTATCGTAGTGAAAACCTAGCAAACATGCACTACATTTGAATAAGCTCCACCTCATCATCTATCAATGCTTGCATCTATTCCATCCATACATCATCATGATCATGCTTTCACCCATTTCATTCCATTCGTTCCATAATAAACATGCATCCAACCATGGCTTGATCACTTGAAAAGTGTCTGACCTTGGTGCACTATGACCATCCTTTGTTTTCATCATCCCATCTAGCCATAATAAATGTAATCATGTACCTAGTTGGGGGCATCTTCTTGAACCTAGTAGATGGATTAGATCCTTGTTCATATCCCAAGTCATGTAAATCTTCCAAAAAATCAAAAACATCCAAATAATCTTCAAAATAAAAAACATCTAGATAATCCTTCAAAATCAAAACATCCAAATAACTCTAAAAAGTCTAAAAATATTCATAAGACGTCAAAAAAATATCAAAAACATCATTAGCCATCCATGTATGAGCTAATAGCCCAATCCAATAATCAAACTACATTGTCTTTGAGATATCACATAGGAAAGGACATCATCAATGAGCCCTTGAGGAATTAGGTCAGTCCCTTTAGGTCTCCCTCACTAGGTTTAAAATCTTCAAAAAATATATAAAAAATGCCAACAAACAACAAAAATAACCTCAAACAATCTCAAAGGCACAAAAACATTTAAAAAATCCCAAAAATTCTTCAATCACCTATCCATAATAAGTTATCCATCCATAATAAAGTGATCATCACCCTCATCCTTTAACAACGCAATCAAATCAAACATAGGAACAATTGAAATCTGAAATATTCAAGAAAGAATGGTGAAAACTTGATCATTATCGACTGAGACAACGTTAAGTATCAATTGCATTATCTATCGGTATCATCATCAAAAACATTAACATCCTAGTATGAGCCTTAATGGATGTATCTTTCTTATAATAGGCATCATCAATGGATAACATCCCTAAACTACAAAGATCCTTGGCAAATGATATGAAATTTTTTTTCATCTATTTTAATCTTTTATCTTTTGATTATTGATTTTGTATGTCATGTTTGTTTGGATGTTCTTGTAATACGACCATGGCGAATACTTGCCTTGTGTGTGTAGGGATAGTCTCAAGTAATATAACAGCTAGTGTATATCAAGTTCTTCATAGCTTTTATGTATTAGTCTTCTTACTTGCATCGCTTTATTCTCTCACATTACTTAACAAGGTTTCCATATGTCAGGTATAAACAAGAATACTCCTATCTATTTGTAGAGTCAAAGTCCACACAATAGATACAAAGCCACCTTGGTTCTTCATACCCTGGTGCATTGTGTCTATTTGCTACATTAATAAGGATTTCTAATCATTATTTTCTCCTAAAAAAGTAAAAGCATGTTCATCACATTTTCATACATTAATTATAATTCATCATTCATTCATTCATTTATCATAACCATTTGTATTTTCATCAATTAGATAATACATTGTCAATTTATTTTATCTTCTAATCTTTCTAATCAATTCTTCTGACTAATATCTCCATCGAACTACATCATAACATCATTAGTGCCACACGAATCCTGTATCCACAAACTCATAAACATGTCATATATAATCCATGTCATATATCATCACATATAATATATCATTCATACATTTTGCATATCATAGGAATATCAAGAAATACAAATAAAGAGAACATCATATCATGCATCATCAATATCAAATCATTAATGAGCATCACATCAATACATCTCATAACCATCATCATTACATATCATGATCATAAATGCATCTCATAATCATATACATCATGCAAAAAATCTTAAGGATCATACACAACAATATATGCCACATCAAAAATGGTATCATCTCATATATCATCAAAAATGCAAATGTCATAGTACATCATCATAACATGTGTCATACAATCAATGAATCAAAAATATACATATATACGAGGCCCAAGGGATGATGAATGTATATATATCATATAAATAATGTCTACAAAGTCTTTACATCAAATATCAATAATGTATAAAAGAGCTCTTAGCCCTGTGCCTCTCCGTCTAGCAGAAGTCTCTCCTGATCATCCAGGGTGCAGATTGTTGGATATGTTGGTTGTGTGTGGGTGAACATTGAGGCTATAAGATATGATGGTGTATATGATCTGAAGGCCTGCTCACAAAACCACCCCCTGACCTACTCAACTCTACTACTGTAGCATTGCTCCTCGCACCAAACCTAGGTCGTCTTTGTGACCTAGAAATTGCAACCTCATAGAGAGTCCTATAGTAGGTCCTCTCCTCCATCAAGATGTCCTCTCCCTCATATATCTATCCACGAGAATGGTATCCACCTGCAAGATCTCCAGTTGCACTCGCTAACCCTACTCTGTGTCTCTCTCTATGATAGCAGTGCATCTCTCTCTCTCTGTGGGTGTGATCCCACTCAATTGTAAGTGTTGCAATCTGTGCATCAGTGACCTGTCTATGTGCTATCTTTGTATCTCACTCTCTTGCATGAGTTTCTCTATCTATAATGGCCTGATCACACTCTGCAATAATCTATGCTAGCCTAGCTATGAGATCTCCCTATCTGTGTAGTGGTGGGGGTGGTGCCTACTGATCCTAATGGTCTTGATGACCATCTCCCTATCCATCCTAGTACCCTTGGTCTTGATGCAACCATCATGTTTTTGCACCTACAGTACCTAGGCTACTTGATGTTGCTCTACAACCACACTGAGTCTATGTCTGGCCTCATGGTCACCAACTACACCTCCTCATCTCCTCCTCCCAACAACAGGTCCTGGAACACCTCTTGGAGGAAGAGTGAATCTAAATGGCCTCCTATAGGCCCACTATGCATCATAGTCCTAGGTAGTGCCTGGATCATCCAAACCTATCGCCCATCCCCATCCAACTAGTGCTAGCTGTTTAAACTTTATGGTAGCTAGCCTGGGAGATGTCGTGGGCCCCATACAACCACCTCTCTATTAGTCTGTGCATAATGTGCATAGTAACCCTAGTCTGGAGTGATCTTTTTATCATCGAACAAATGTCGTACCCTCTCTATCAAATATCTCTCAAGTATATGATCAAAACGCCCAACCAACCATCAAGTTTGGTATCAATATGTCAAGTGAGAATGGTCATCATCCCATGCCTCACAACCCAACCAAGGTCTCCAAAAAAACTACGTCATGTCATCAAAAATGGCCCTCCAGTAGTGAAGTTTGTCAGGCTGCCTGTAGTGAAGATAATCATGGTACCTGTAGGAGTAAGGATCATCAAGATCCCTATCATCTATATCAAGAGGTCGTGTAACTACGATCCTCTCCATGCCCAAACATGTAATAGGTTCACGCTTGTAGAAATTTTGGTGCCTCCTCTATAGTACACCCAGTGCACATCGTGATATAAATATACAAGCATGCATGGCCCCCAAGTGTACCTAATCCCCTCAATCATCATGGACCATTAGGATCAGTAGGCACCACCCCAATGATCAGTCTTGCTAATATGATAGTCATCTCATGTACCTCCCCAATGTAGGTCCCAATGTAGGGAATCCAATCAATATGCCCATCTATACTTGTAAGTCACTCCTCTCCAAGCATCTTGGCCATGGCCTCCACACCTTGATCCACATCATACTCTACAAGCTCACCATGAATGGAAATCCTAAGGATGCACCAAACATCCTCCAGTATAACTGTGCACTCTTCTATGGGTAAGTGGAAATTTGTCTCTTACCTCCACTTCTCTATAAGGGCAGTCATCATAGCCCTGTGTAGATGAATCTCTAGCATGTAGGCTATGTGATCCAAACTAGATGCAACTAAGAATTGAACCTAAAAGTCTTGAATGTGAGCTAATTGATCCAATAACCATGGTCTCCTCTCCCTCACATACAAAGGATGAAGTGTGACTTGTAAGCATAAAGCCCACAATTTCAAAATTACAAAAAAAAGATAAAAGTTAGTCTGCTAGTAAATTAAACAAACACATCGCTTTGTCCAAACGTGTCATTTTTAGCAAACACAAGTATGTTTTTATTGCAAATGCATCACATTGAAGAAAATGTGATAAATCCCTAAAAAAAGATCAAACATATCAATATTTTATAATCATGTCAGTCAAATATGTCAACCTAAGTCAAATGTGCTAGAGTTTTTCAACCATGTCACTCCAAAGCATACACAAGCTTCCTATAATTCCAAATGCAACTATACAATGACAACTGCGACAATCCTTAAGGACTACCTCATTTGTTTGTCCTACATTTGGATAACTATTTGAAAAGAAAAATTAAAGTGAGTAAAATTTTGAGATATGTGTATCACAACACTTGCATCGGCTATCATCTAGAACTAACGAACGAGCTTTGCATGGTGTAGCGATCCTAGAACTCGAGCCATGATGAATGTGCATCTAAAGGCCGAGGATGTGAAAAGCTCTCTGAGTACTAGAAATTCTAAAAGCTAAGTGTGCAAATGAGGAGGTTTTGAACCCTAATTACATATATAACCCCGTCACAACCCTTCTGAGGTATCTTGTGAACTTCTTCAAATATCGTGATCGTTATCTATGACCCCTAGGGCCTTCTTTTTCATCCTCTTCTTATTTGAATTGGTCCTGAACTCTTGTTGTGAGCCCGACCTAAAAATTAATTATTTCTAGTCAATCTCCCGAGGGGGTAGCCTGGTGTCCTATCGCCATTCAAACACTCATTGGGGCACAATGGGGCATCATAAATTTTTTAAAATTTGATTTGAGCATCGCAAGTCTTTGAAACGACATAACAAGTACATTGTGTCAAAGAGGGGAAAAATGTAGACATGCAAAATTGCCTGACTCATATCACACATCGTTAATCTTGCATTTCCATCATATTCATCCTCAATAACCACATTCTTATCATTTTTGTCATTTGCATCACTAATTCCCCTTTTAACATCATTTTCCATCATTTTCACCTTATTTCTTCTATTAATTAAGTAATTTTCAATTATTTAATTAATTCATCCTATTTTGACATTAATTTTCCTCTAATCTCCTCTAAAATTAAATAAATATAATTATTTAATTAGCCTTGAAGCTAATTTTTCTTCTAATGTCTTAAGATTAAATAATCTTGAATTGTTTAATTATCTGATTCTCATCCCTTTCATTTAAAATATTCCTTTTTAATAAAGAATATCCTAATCCTTCATAATTAAATAATCTTGAATTATTTAATTGTCTTAATTTCCCTCTCAAAGGCATATTCCCTTGAAATATTCTCTTTCAAAATATCTTATTCCTCTCATTCATTCTCATTCCTCCATTTCTTGATCTAATCCCATCCCTACATTTCAAATATCCTCAATCAATTTTCCTAAAATTGTGGAGATATTTGAGTTCAATTGAATCTTGATCTTTGATTTTCCTTAATTCACTCAGATTTGTTGATTTTAAGGTGTAATCTCAACCATTCTTTATGGGTCTTGAGGTTTAATTGACTCTATTGATTCAAACATGAAAATTTATAAAACAATCATTCCTCCCTCATTATTTCTTCACCTAGATCATTTGAGAGCACTTGAGCACTTGAGCAAATCATATTCATGAGCATTTGTCTCCATCTAGGTCATCAATCTTCATGCTTTTGCAACCATGGGAGCTTCATGATTAAGCAATCCAACATTCCATCACCATGAAAATGGAAGGCAAGGTTTTTACATTGGTTTGGTATTTTGAATAGTTTTCATTTGTTTTCCAACCCTTGTATGCATTCTCTTTCATTTAGTGAGTGGGATTTGATCTTTCATTGTTTTTGGGTCTTCTTGATTGCTAACCCTTGTTGTCATTTCAGTTCCATTTTCCACCTCACAATATTTATGCTATGTTGATATTAAACCTAAATTAATAAATTGTGACTGTGAATATGTATGTATAGTTTGTTGTTGTTAAACCTTTGTGTTTCCATATTAATATGTAAACTTAAACAGTAGTAAGCCTTTAACCGATTTGTTCTCCAAAGATTAAATCCGGGGATGTATAGGAAACCATCATTTTACTAATTTGGTCCAATGCTTTTATTATAAAACATCATATCAATTAAGTTTATTTTAGTTGTGTATTAATTAGCATTGTTTAAAAAAAAAAATAGTATTACATGTGCTCATTTGTTGCAATGAGAGTTAAAAATACCATAAAAGACCAAATTGCAAATGAAATAGGGAAAATTTAATTTGATTATTTATAACTCGATGCATGGAAAAATTGCATGTCAAATATATATTTTACTATTTTAATGCATGTGTAAGGTCGAAATATTAGGAAAATGTTCATAATCATTAACAAGAGAGAAAAGATTAGTTATTTATTTATTTGTATGAAAATTTATGCATGTTATGATTTAATTAGATTAGGGAAAGATTTTATTCTTTGTGTCTATGGAAGGTTACCTTTCAGGACGGGTGTTGAATATGGGTAATCAAGGAGCATAGATCCTACTTTTTCCAAATGTACTTTTATTTTGCTATATACAACTATATGCTTGGCCAAGCTATTTAGACCATTGGGATAGATGAATTTATTATATATATATATTCTCTTTTCCATATCCTAGTATTGATTGTGGCATGTTCTAGTATGATAGAAATGCATGTAGATATACTAGGCATGCACCAGATTCCATCTTGTTCATCGATTTCCTTTTGCTAAGCATCTCATGAAGGGTTGGTGGTTCTTCATGTCAAGAAGAACTCTCTGGGGAAGTGTAAGCTTCATGGTTGGGTAGAAAAAGCACCTAGATCATGTGTTTTTGTCCTTTGAGTTATAGGACAATTATTGGATTGGAATTTTGAAGATTCCAATGTTATGTACATTACTTGTACTTTTATTTGTATTATCATGAATTATTGGCGACAGACTGCCAAGTCAACTATTGTATCACATTATCGCATGTACTTATGATTCATGTATGGATGTTAAGACATAAGATGACATGGCTTGAATGGATATTTTTCTCTTGTATTGATGTAGTTGTAATTACTTTTTGATAATTTGAATAACTTGATGTTTATTTAGTTTCCAAACCTTACAAAGAGGCTTATGTAATTTTCTTTGGCCCCTATTTATAAGCTAAAATATTATGTTATATGTAGGTAGTATAGGTTGGGTTAGTAGTAGGAGAGGCTACAACCATTTTTTTGTATGGGAAGTATGGGTTGTATAACTTTTATTGTTTGATTACTTTTCAATTAGTGAGACAATATGGGGTATCCCCCTAATTTTGTGGTTCCTAGACCTAAATTACAATATATCTAGGGTAATTTGGTTACAAACTTGCAAGTGATTTTTGAGAGTTGTGGTGTTCAAGCATCAACTTCAATAGGCATGACTATCTAGCAAAGGTGCTAAAGGAATTTTAGGATTGTTGTTGTAAAGGGTTAAGTGGATGTGAGGGAGATGTTTTAGTGGTCTCCACCTTGATGGTGGAAGTTTGGATAGTAACTTGAGGTATATATGGGGTGGACCTGGTAGAGGTGCAAGTTGGGAAGGTAGGGCTATGGTAATTGATACATGTAAGGAAGAAGGCATATTTGGTAGGGAATGAGCAAGAGATCTTGGTGGTAGTTGAGTAAAAACTTGTTAAGGTAGTGGGAGCACAACTTGATGAGTTGACTCCTATTGATAAACATTTTTTTGTTGTTGTTGTGTGATATTCTTTTTCTTCCCATGCTTACTCTTCATGGCCTTACACACTTATTTCTCTATATCTCTTTTTGGACTACAATGAGATCTGCTCACACATTTACATTTGCATTTTTACTAACACTCCTAAGTAGTTATCCATGTTTATTTCAAAATTTTATCAGATGATACTCATGGAATTTTTTCTAGTAAGCTTGAATCGAATGATCATTACAAGGAGAACATACATATCAGAGCCCATATATCCATGCCCTTTTGTATGTGTAACTTGCCATTTACTTTCATGTTGGTTGCTTGTTTACTTTGGCATGCATGATTCATAGTAGTTAAAATGCAAGTCAAAGTGGGGAGAAAATGTCTATGAACTTGTACACATTATTGAGTCAATTAGAGGGCTTGCCTAATGCCCAAGGAGAAAAGCTAGTTAACTTCCCTTCCAAACATAATAAGCTCCAATGGGGTTTTTTAGCCATTATATCCTAGATTATTGAAGACAAATAGATTTCTAAAGAAACCAAATAATAGGTTCAAATTTGTATGTACATGTTGAAGGGGACACACAAGGTTCAAAACTATATACAAATTAGGGTTATGGGTGCAAGGTTAAACTAGAATAAAAAACAAGTTTTTTAACAATTTGTTGAAGCATAATTAATGTAAGTTTGATTGTTGACTAATTATAAACATATTACATAATATTATTTATTATCCATAAAATTAAATAAATTATCTTTCTTTATCACTATAACAATATTATTCATCAAAACCTGTATTTTACCTCTAATCAAAACAATATTATCTCAAGACAACTCTTTTGTCTAAATTAATCTCTCAATTAATTGATTAATCTTTTCAATACTATAATAATCTATAAACCTTTCTCTTTACCCTTATTGTCTCATTTTTCATACGTTTGACTCTTTGACCTTGTCAAAATATTTTAAAATTTTATAATGTAGAAAATGCGCAATGCTGACCAAAATTGCAGATAACTACTCTCGTATGATAATGAAACTATCCACTCCTCATTTATTAGACTTAAGTAACTTTGGTCCTTGATCTTGAAAATGATTATGGCACAACCGAAGGTTATTTTTATACTTGCTTTGTACATTCTCTCTAAGTTGAACACCCATAAACTGTGCCTTAAAATAGAAAGGCTTTATGTGGGGGTATCTCATTTGTAATCCAATGGTTCTCTCTACATGTGAATAATCCCTTGACCAATCCTGCCATTGAATCTAATTACACATTATGGATAGGAATAATCTCAACTTAACTTCACCCACAAAGAAATTAACATACAAATCTATATATTCTTCCAAGAGAAATTTATGGACAAAGAATTCACATAATAAATCCTACTGATCAGGAGTTGAATCAACAAATATCTTAAAAAATTATTTATCATCAAGATCATGTTGCTAGTTATTGTGAATTCTAAGTAACTTCCATCTTAGGAGTTGTTCATTGAGGAACATATAATACAACCTAGATGGTCTTCTACAAGCCAACAATAACTCATTGATTCAATAAGCATCATGTTTAGCTCTATATGCTTTGTGAAATTATTCTATTAACAGTACTAACTCCTTTTTCAGCTTATTGTTTTCAAATTCTACATCCCTTAGTAAGTAGCATCTCTCCATCCATTTCATCAATAATGGAGGGATACATACTTGGAACCATTCTAAAACAATTAGTTCAGTTTGTGTTCCCTTAGATTCCATTATTGGCTTGGTGTCACTTTCCTGCAAGTCCTGTTCTAACTCCACAATTCTACTCACAAAAGCATTAAGTTCAATTCTCTACTTGTTCCTTTCTTCTTCAAAAGCATTAAACATTTGCATAAAATTATTTTTCAAACCTTGGATGTGCTTGTCTTTCTCAGCCAAATCAACCATATGCTGCTTGCTTCCCTAATTTCATTGTTGTATTTGATATTGTAGCTGCTCAATGACCTTATCTTTTTGCTCCATCTTCATTGTCAATTTTGCAATCTCTCGATCCCTTTTACTTATAATTGCAGCATGTGCCTCAATTTCTTCTTGCTATTGGGTGATATGTTCTTCATTTCTCTATAACCGAAATTTTAATTCAACAATTTCTACTTCCAATTTTTCTAATTCTTCCCCTTTCTGACCAGATTTTGCATCCCCTATGTTAACAGAAAAAGGTAGATCAAGGATTTCCATGTCAGCATGAGGTACGTTTTCCTCGGTACTAGCTACATTTTCAACTCTATCAAGAAAAGGGGAGAATCCCCCTATAGGTTCATCTTCAATATCCACATAATGTGGTGATTATACTTTTCCCTCTTCTTGTTCCATTGGAGATGGCATTTTCTTCTCTTTAGCCTTGGGGGATTGATCAACTTGATTTTCTATTTCACTTATTCCCTCATCACCAGGCTTATTTTTAGTTTCCAATATTCTTGTTCGGTTCTTGGGCTTTTTCTTTTTAGAAGTACTCCATGTATCATCAGTCGTAGTTTCAATGGACTCAGTAGACAACCTCTTGATTTCCCATAGAGGAGGGGTTGTTTGGAAAGTTACTTTGGTCTACCTCTTCCTCTTATGAGGAGGCTCTTCTCCTTCTCCAGAATGCACAATTTTCACATCCCCTGACTATCCTGGGGTTTCTAACACATTCCGAAAAAAATTTGGTGCATCACCGCTAGGAGTCATTGAAGTTTATTGGGATTCAGGAGCACCTAAGGCCTTAGTTGAGGGTTCTTCTAAAGATTTTTCTCTTTGTTTAGATGACTCGCCCTCCTCAAGTGGTCTTTCAGACTTTTCTTTTTCAAATTTTTGCAAGAATTTCTGCCACTTCCTTTCTAATTTTTTACAAAAATGGTACTTGCATATCAATTGTATAAGGATGTGGTGTTTTAGTGGCCCTATCCCAAATTCATATTTTTCCATCATGGTGGTAACTGAATGACACAAAAATGCTGGTAAATTAACCCTAAGAGAAGGGTCTTCAGCGCCATGACACAAATGAATAAGCAAATGGAAAGGTGGTCCTACTACTGTGGTTATTTTTCCTTCATAGGTAAAATATTTTATTATCCAAGCTACGGTAATTCTCCAGGGTTTTGGGATAGACACTCTGTGAAAACCTTTGTTTTGTCCCCTAGTACTTATGGTGATTATAGGTTGAGGCTCCCCCTCCTTGTGAAACAATTCTACCATTCTTTGATAGGTAATATTGGTAGTTTCATTCAAATCAATGCCTCTATTCTCAAGACCAGAGAGATGAGCAATAATTTTCAGACTTACCTGGAAACACTTGCCACGCACCACAATTTGTCCGTCTACAAATTTTTCCATGAATTCCCTTACCATCTGCTCGGTATATCCCTAAAAAAAATTCATAAATTCAAGCCACCCAACTTTTTGAAATAGGCCTACAACATTACTCAATGCCAACAATTGATTTTTTGAGATTGGTTTAGACTTTCTCTTGGCTCCTCCCATTTTACCTTCCCTTGCCACTCTACTAAATTCTGCGGAAATTCTGTAATGCTCACCTTGTTTCAATTAACTGAATTGCAGATGACAAGGGACACAATTTTGATATAACCAATGGAAGAGGAATTAATTACCTTATTTGAGTTCTTATTGAGTAATCAAGACAATTCTACATGGAAAATTACACAACCATTTCTGAACTTCTAGCAATAGTGCGATGGCACAATTTTTAAAATTGAGAGAGGGAATGGTTCATGCATATTAATTAATCTCTATTCAAAATAATTACTAACTTTAAGTAAATAAAACCATACACACCTTATGCCTTGTCATTAAATCGAACATCACTCACCTTTTGCATACATAATAGGATAGTTACATAATTTGGTGAGGGTGGCGGCAGATAATTATGACATGAATGAGACAATTTAAATGATGGTGAAAATTATTATGAAAAAAGGTTGTCATAATAATTTCATTTATTATGAAAAGATTTGATATGATATGGCGAAATGACAATTAGGGAGTGGATCTCAAGGTGTTAATAAAATTTAAAAGATGGGCATGTGCAAAACTTTGTAAAATCAAAATACTGAGAAAGGGAAAAAGATTACAAAAACCCAGGGCATTGCCGAAAAATGCAGCCGGGGTGGAAGAAAAAAAAATCAGGAACATTGTCGAGAGATGTCATCGAAATGTAGCAACAAAATTGAAGATTCTGGAGCATCGTCAAAAGATGTGGCCAGAGCAGCAACCAAAATTTTTTGGAGCATCATCAAAAGATGCAGTCGGAGCAGCAACTGAACAAGTTCTAGGGCATCGCCGAAAGATGTCACCAGAAGGAAGAAACAACACAATTCTAGAGCATTGCTGGAAGATGCAACTAGAAGGAAGAAACATCAAAATTTTGGAGCATCACTAGAAGATGCAGCCAAAAGGAAGGAACAACAAAATTTTGGAGCATCGCTGGAAGATGCAGCCAAAAGGAAGGAACAACAAAATTCCAGAGCATCACTGGAAGATGCAGCAAAAAGAAGGAAAAAGAATGTGAAATTTTTTCTTTTGACTTCCTGAAGCATCATTGAGTGATGCATTAGAATGCAAGATCAAAATGAAGAACAACATAAGTCAGTTGTACAAGTTCCAGAGCATAGCAGCAACTGAGCCAACAAGTTCCAAAACATCGAAATAGCTGAGCCAACAAGTTCCAGAGCACTGCAACAAGGTGCACCAGAATTTGTGTTTACCAAAGAATTGAAGTCCTACAAAATATAGACAAAATTTAGCCAAATCCAAATGATGAAGTTATGAAGAAATATTTTGAAATGAAGTAAATTCACACACATGCTTCTTTTTTCTCTCTTTTTTTTTTTCTTCTTTTTTATTATGGGAAAAACTATATCGACTCTATTGTAGCAGAGTCAATGCACTGGATCTCTCCCTACATTTCTACCATTTTTGTAAATATTTCTTTATTAATAGGCTTATGGTAGATGTGTAATCG
Source organism: Sequoia sempervirens (assembly GCA_007258455.2). NCBI lineage: Eukaryota > Viridiplantae > Streptophyta > Pinopsida > Cupressales > Cupressaceae > Sequoia > Sequoia sempervirens. Next base: position 264,915,750 of record VDFB02086081.1, read on the forward strand.
GTGTCCATTAACTAGGAGAGTTCGAGTATCACCATCAATGGGTTTCAGCTGAACTGAACCATTTGCAAATACCTCAGAAATTTCATATGGTTTGAGCCAATGCGTTTCAAGTTTTCCCTCGTGATCCTTGTATCCAGAATCAAATAATAGTGCCCAATCCCCAATATGGAATTCTCTCTCCTTGATATGCTTATCATGCCAGACCTTGCATTGTTGTTGCACCAGCTCAGTTTGATGGACGACATCCATACATAGTTCATCCAATTCACTAAGCTATAAAACTCTCTCTATCTAGGCTCGTTTAAGATTTATACCCAACTCCATGGCTGTCCTGAGAGTTTGGATTTCAAATTCAATGGGCAAGAGGGATTTCTTCCCAAAAACTAACTCATATGGACCAACCTAGTAGTTGATTTCCATGTGGTGTTATAAGCCCAAATGGCTTCAGGTAGTTTTTGAGCCCAGTCCTTCCTTCCTGATGAAACTATTTTTGTTAAAATGTTTTCTAATTCCCTGTTAGTGACTTCGACCTGTCCGTCCGCCTAAGGGTGGTAGGGTGAATACTTCTTATGGCTCACCTGGAAATGATTGGTGGAGGCTAACAAAACTTTAGACATAAACTGGGGGGCCTGATCTGTGACGATTGTCCTAAGAGCCCTGAATCTGAGGAAAATTCTATTGTAAAGGAAGTCCGCTACTTATTCCTCCCTAGCAACTCATAGGGCTTGCACTTCTACTCACTTAGTCAAGTAGTCAGTATAGAACATAATGTACTCTTTTCCTTGTGAAGGAGGGTCTATAGGGCCGATAAAATCCAATCCCCATTTTAGATGGTTTACGGACTACTTGAGGCTACAAGAGCATTTCATTAGATGCAGTTGGTCTTCCTACCCATTGACATTCATCACATATGCAAACATATTTCTTGATATCCTTATGCATAGAAGGCTAGTAGTATCCTGCTCCAAAAATCTTGTGGGTTGTCCTTTTAGCAGAATAATGCCCTCCAGAAGGATCATTGTGAAAGGCTCTAAGGATACTATAGGTCTCAACTTCCCTAACACAATGTCATAGAACCATATTAGGTCCACATCGAAATAGGATCCCATTAATCCATTTGAAGGGGGAACTTTCTCTAACAAGGCATTTCTTTTATTTTGATGAAAAATGAGGTGGTACTTTTGCAGTGGCCAAGTAGTTTGCAATATTGGAAAACCAAGGGGTTTTAGTAGAGATGGTGAATAGATTTTCATCTGGGAACTCATCCTGTACCGGTTAATTCAGGATAAGAAATCTGCAACTACATTGGACTTCCCTGGTTTGTCAATAATTGTTATGTTGAATTCCTGGAGAAGACGCAACCACCTGATTATCCTTGCATTTACTACAGGTTTATTCATAAGGTACTTGATGGTTGAGTGGTCTATGTACACTATGAATTTGTATCCAGTGATATAATGTCAAAATTTCTTAATTGCATGAACTACAACCAAGAATTCCTTCTTCGTTGTGGTATAATTCCTTTTTGTTGGATTCAAATTCTTACTAATGAAATATATGGCATATTTCCCCCCATTCTCATCTTTTTGTCCTAATACCGCTCCAATGGCATCACTGGATGCATTAGCATAAATATGGAACGAAAGGTTCCAATTAGGTCCATGAAGGACAGGAGTAGAGATGATTTTCTCCTTGATGCTTTCAAATGATGACTGACACTCAGGTGTCCAGATGAACTTTACATTCTTCTAAAGAAGGGAAAACATAGGGGCTACGATTTTGCTGAAATTTTCTATTAATCTTCAATAGTATCCAGCATACCCTAAGAAACTTCTGACATTGGTCTAGGTTTTTGGGGTCTCAATTTGTTGTATTACTTCAATTTTCTTAGGATCAACCTTAATCCCTTCAGTTGAAATATGGTGTCCCAACACTATTCCTTGTTCTACCATTATCATACATTTCTCATGGCTTAGGGACAAATGATGATCTGCACATTGCTTGAACACCTTATCTAGATTTTGTAGAGCCTCATCAAAGGTTGGACCATACGCAATGAAGTCATCCATATAAACTTCCACGCACTCATTCACTAACTCAACAAATATAGCTAGGATAGCTCTCTGGAATGTTGCAGGAGCATTACATAGCCCAAAAGGAAGAACCCGATATGCAAATGTCCCACAAGGGAAAGTAAATTCCATCTTATCCTAGTCTTCTATTGCTACCTATATCTGGTTATAACCACTAAATCCATCCAAAAATGAAAAATATTTCCTCCCAACCAAGTTATCCAAAACCTGGTCTACAAACGGTAGAGGAAAATAATCTCTTTGTGTTGCTTTGTTAAGTTTCCAATATTCTACGCACACTCTCCACTTTCCATTTTTCTTTGGAACCACAACCAAAGGTGACACCCATTTACTATCAAAAATTAGATAAATAAACCCCACTTGTAGGAGTTTCTCAATTTCGGTTTTAATGATATCTTTCAAGGAAGCGTTGAGTCTCTGTTGTGGCTGGCGAATAGGTCAAACATCCTCAGTATAGATATGATGAGTACACACACTTGGGTGTATTCCTCTCCTATCTATATAGTCCCAAGAAAAAGCTTTAGATCTATTCACCAGGGTGATCCCACAAAGTTGGTTTACAATTTTTGGGAGATTCTAATTTTTGCTAAAATCACGTATTTTTAGAAAATATAATTATTTAAGCCTTAAAATGTTTCATTTAAAGCACTCTAATTGAAGAGGGTTGATCAAACTATCTTAGATCAAACCCCCTTGGATAGAACCCCACTAGTTTTAAACCATACCTATAACAGAGTCTCCTTTACACCTATCAAAATGCTGATAAAAAACCACTGTTGATTTATCTTTTGGGGGATCAAATGAATTCATTTAAAAAATTTCTTTTGTAAGTATGTAGTCCTTATTATAAGCTTCCCAAAAAGTATACTTTTAAATAAATTTAATTAAATTATTATATTTATTTTTTATTTCTTGTGAATGTAGGTTTTTCACTGAAAATCAAGCTCTCTATTGTGCACAAGTGGAAAAATAGAAGATTATAAAAAAAAAATTGAAAAATATGAGTGCACTAGATATTGAATTCTTTTATCCAACAAAAAAAAATTGAATTTTGATACATACAAAAAAAGTTGTGTTATACAGTTCGCCTATGTCTAAATTGTAATTGGTTTGACTTTGAAACTTGATTAAGGAAAAATATTCTATAAAACACTATGAAACTAATTGGAAGCACTAGATATCATTGTTACAAATCTAAATTAAAAAAAAAAAAGAATTTTATCCTTCATGAAAAAAAAGTTATGTGTTATACGGTGAGGGTCACTCCTTAAAAATGGTGTTTACTGAAAAAAACTAGTTTTCGAATGAGATGGAAAAAGAAGTGCAATCTGATTCCAAAAAAATTGAAAAAAAAGTATTTAGAATATAGAGACAAAATGTCACAAATCACTAGTTTGCATCATCTTCAAATTCCTCACAGTTTAGCCGCTATAGGTGCCCGAAAGTGAAGATTTAGTTAGAAAAAATCAATTCAGTGTCTAGTTTGGCCAAAAATTGTAAACCAGTATTGTGGGATCACCCACTAGGGTCTCAAACAATTTGTGTTCTTTTGGCTCAGTCAACCAACTATTAATGTTCAAAGTTTTTCCTGGCAGCAACATAATGGTTTTAACTCTCGAGTTGTTGGATGTGACAATATACATGGGCCTTGTCAAGGTGTTAAGAGGACATCTATGAGGTATGGTTTTATGAAGTCTGGAAACATCTGCAAAGAAATGGTGCGTTTTTGGAACTAAGTTTGTCAAAGGACAAGGTAATCCCATGAAACTGGCATTACCCTAGGATCTCTTCTACATTCGTCATCTCCTCACCACTCGAATCCATAGGAATATTTTCCATGTCATTTTCCAATTCATCGTCTAATTCTTCACCATGTTGTTTGATGACTACCATGGCCAATGAAGCAGAATTTTCCTATCCGTTGGGACTTTCTAGTTCATCAACCCATACTTTATTGTGTTTGGCAGGCTTGGCGGGAGGATACAAAATAAATGTTTTCTATTAGGACCATGTGAAATGGTCATTCCTCCCTCTCTGTAGTCAATTTTGGCTGCAACAATAGCCAACCATAGTCTTTTGAGAATTATTGGATAATTGTCTTTAGGTGTAAGAGACTCAATTATTTGAAAATCTATAGGATATTCCCATCCATCCACCTTAACAAGAACATTTTCAATGACGCCCTTGGGAATAGCTATGGATTGGTTTGCCATCTATAAGACTGTAGTTGTGGGACGTAGATCAGTAAGTCCCAAATTTTCCATCACATCAACAATCATTACGTTAATGGCTGCTCCAAGGTCCACCAAAGCATTAGGTATTGCTACCTCATTAACAGTTACTGTTATAAGTGGACTACCTGGATCATCATATTTCAGAGCAGTGGTCGTTCCAACCAACAAGTCAACTAGATAACCATTTATGTGGACAATATTTATTCGTTTTGGTTTCCTCCCTAGAGTTTTGATACATAACTATTTGATTAACTATTTCAACTCATGAATCTCCTTAATCGCTTGTAGCAAAGGGACTTCAATCTGCATCTATTTAATTTCTTGTATCAACGCAATTTCGGTAGATGTGGTAATTTTCAAAGTATCATTCATGATGATTGGTTTCAAACTCTTTAGAAAAGGCGCTTTAATTTTTTCTTTAGGAGTAGAATCCTCCAAAGGATCAGTTAGAGGCTGACCCCCTCCTCTTGAGGTAGGTCAAAAGCTCCAGCTGAAGATGGCGGGTCAGGCTTGGTTTGAGTAGCTTCTAGGGCTTGTTCTATGGATGTGGGCATTGTTGTAGTTGTCTCAGTAAACTTCTTAATAGGTTCATCCAAAATTTCTTCAATAGTCAGCTGTGAAAGTGTTTTTCCAAACATCAATTGCAAGTTTCCACAATGTATTGCATTAAATCCAATGTCATTGTCCTATTTTGTGGAAGACACTAGAGTATTTGGGAAATTGTTCTTTGGGTTCGAAATAGGTTGCACCAAAAGTTGTGGTTAATTAACTTGTTTGTTTTGTTGAGTATTCTAGGGAGGTGGTAGAAGATTGTGCTGTTGAGTAGGCATCCTTCTAGGACCAGTATAAAACTGATGTTGAGGTTGATTCCATTAAGGAATAGGATTTTGAGGGTACCACTATTGTTGAGGCTAGTTAGGCCACTGAGGATTTCCCCAAGATTGATTTACCCATTTAGGTGGTCCCCAAGGATAAGTTCCCCAATTAGGTGGTACTAGAGGTGGTGCTTGACGTCAGGGTGCTACCCATTGATTATTATTCCAGTTGGGTTGAGGTCTCCAATTAGGGTTTGAATTCTAGTCATAGGAAAAATTCCCTCCAGTTCTTTGATTTACAATGTTGATTTCTTCCTCAACCAAGGGTGTTCTTTTCTTATAATTCTTGATGGCATTTAGAAGCTCACACTGATTAGTGGGGTGACTCTTGTCACAAACTTGACAAATATCAATTTTGTCAAATTTGTCCAAAGGGCATTCTCTTAGAAAATGTTTGTTTTGGCACCTGGGGTAGTAAATGGACAAAGTCTTAGGATTTCACGTTTTAGCCTATATGCCATCTAGTGTGGTGTTTAGCTAAACAAGAAAACACTGATTAGTGGGGTGACTCTTGTCACAAACTTGACAAATATCAATTTTGTCAAATTTGTCCAAAGGGCATTCTCTTAGAAAATGTTTGTTTTGGCACCTGGGGTAGTAAATGGACAAAGTCTTAGGATTTCACGTTTTAGCCTATATGCCATCTAGTGTGGTGTTTAGCTAAACAAGAATATCAATCTTGAGGTTGGCTATCTCTTCATGTAGTTTTCCTATTTCATTGTAACCTTTAAAAAGAAAGTAGACTTTCAGATACCTCCTTGAGTACGAGAGAAATTTTGACACAATTCAGTAATATCATCAAGCCCCAGTTGGGATACGTCTCCTTTTCCCATTAAATCCAAGCTCCTTTGAGCTTCACCATCGAGACCCTTAAGGAATAGGGTCTTCAGAATATCTAGACTTATGACTTCACCACATCGTTTAGATAAGAAGATAAACCTGTCTAGGTAATCTTCTAGACTTTCATGCTCATTTTTCCTTATTTTGAACAATTTTTCTTTCATATCGTTGATCCAATAGTAACTTTGGTATTTCTCTAAAAAGGAAAACTCCATTTCATCCCAAGAGGTTATTGATTGAGAAGCTAACACATAAACCAGCGCATGGCTGAGTCTTTCAGAGTAGAGGGAAAAATCTTTAGTTTCTGGTTGTCACTCTTGTAGTCATATGTTTGACACAAGACTTTAAACTCAAATAGTAACTAGTTAGGGTCTTCAGTAGACAAACCTCGAAAGGTTGGCAAGAAGGCTAGTGAGATATTTTTCATGGTTGTGTTGTCATCCGCATTAATAGCAATAGGATAAGTGAATGTGCGTGGTGGTGGAGGGTTGTTAGTGGCATTTCTATGGTCACCCATGATGTTGAAGGGAATGTGGTCCTCTTCAAAAATTCACTTAGTTGGGTGAGGCTCTGGAGTTTTCAAAGGAATACACTCCTCTACAACTATGTGTTCTCTTTCTGGGGTATGCGGGAAGGTCTCAGGTTGACCCTGCTCGGTCAATTCCTTAGTAAGTTCTTGATATGAGTTTCCTTCCTCCCTACTTGTGGTTGGTATGTCAATTGGGGGGGTTTTTGGTATGAATCTTTCGTGGGGGCCTCATTTCCTGACCATGCAAAAAAAGAAGCCAAAGGACTATTTTTGTTCCTAAAAGAGATATTTAAGGTATCTCCTACTAACACTAAAAAAAGGAAGACTTCCCCAGCAACAACGCCAAAAAGTGATAGGTTATCATTAGGTCCTAACACTTTAGTTGATAAATATATCAATATATCGACCGGGTAGTGTTCAAAGGCTATATGCAATAGAAGAAATCTTGACTATCTCTCTTGGGTTCCCTAGATGTTGGATAGCTGAAATAGAACTAAGAGGCCACTAAACTTAGAAAGATGGAAATTATTTATCTAGAAAGTTTGAAATAACTAAACTACAAAGAAGAAAATTATGAACCTAAAAAGCATAACAATTAAACTAGAAAGTATTGAAATAATTAAACTAAGAAATGTGTAAATTGTTGAAGAAGAAAAGCTTATAAATAAACTATGAAACATCGAGCTAACAAAATATAACAATCTTAACAATTAACAGAAAATGATTTAACAATCTGAAACAACTAAAAGGAGGTGCTCCAGAACTTCAGACTTAAAGATTACAAACTCAACTACAACCTGCGGGATTAATCTTGACATAATTACATGCATGATAATAAACTTCAATTCCAATTATTATCTACTAAATTAAAAGTAGAATACTTATCTATCTAATCTACAATCCCTCGAGTGGCCAGCTCTCGGGTGCTCCTACGCCTAGCTCAGATCACATACACTAGTACTCCAAAATAACTTCATTCACATTACTCAGTAACTCCAAAGGTGATGGGAAAAACTCATTTTATTCATATTAAGAGTATAACTTAGAAAAACATAGTGACAACATAATGATATTCTTCTGTATATCATTGATTTCAACAGTTACATATTTATATAAGAACAACTAACAAAATCCTATATTTCAGTTGGTAAAGTCCTCAACTGATTTTCAAAAAACTAACGGAAGTTAAATCCCATAACATAAAACATTAAAGGGCTCGAAATGAGCCATAAAGTCTTCAAACTGAAAATAACATAAACTACAAAAACTTGGTCCATCATGCATTCTCCTAAAGTTTCGATGCCCATTCGCTTGTCTTCAATGTTGTTTAAGTCTATGTTAAATATCTTTGACTGGCTTGATAACCGATTGTGGTAATTGACCTATGCAATTCTCAAAAACTAAACCATTATGTCAGTGCGGGTTAGCTTATTTCAACTAATTTCAATAAATAAAGATTGTACGCCTTTTCACAAAAAGAAAGAAATTACTTATCCTAAAGACAATTAATTGGTAGGGTAAGGATGGCTAAAAGATGTGAGGTTAAGTATTTAGTCCATTTTATTAATGAGGTTATTTTTACCTCACCAATGGCTACCATTGGTTCTCTTCTTGGCATGCCACAAAATAGTGCTAAATATGAGTTTCTTGTGGAACAATTTCTTATACCAACCATCGATGTCTCAAAGTCTGAACTTGTGTGTGATGTTGTTGGTCTCAACTCACCTTGGTATCATGATATTAACACCTATATCCAACATGGAATTATACCCCTGAACCTTAATAGTAGTCAAAAGAAATCCTTCATTTGTCAAACCTCATGATTCACCATACTTGGTGATACCTTATATATGTGTAGCATTGATGGAAAATTACTTCGATGTCTTAACCCGAAAGAGGCACTAACTTCCTTGCAAGAAGTACACAAAGGTGTTTTTCGTTTACATTATAGCATACTTGATCTATTTAAGAAGCTATTAAGAACATGATACTTCTAGCTCTTAACGAAACAAGAAGGGAATCAGTTTTCAAAGAAGTGTCTCTAGTGCCAACAACATGATTTTATTCATGCCTCAACACAAGAACTACATCCAGTTACTACACCGTGGCCCTTTTTACAGTGGGGACTCGACTTTATAGGAAATATATCCCCCACTTCATCCAATAGACATAAGTTTATCATAATTACCATAAATTATTTTATAAAGTGGATAGAAGTCATACTGTGATAGGTCGAATGTGAGCGTTAGAAAACAAGCAACAAGCAAAAGAGTGCAAATAAACAACTAAAACAACCTACACCTCAAGATTAGCCTAAGTTGGAAACAATGCAAGACAAAGCAACGAAATGAAACTTTATACCTTGCGTTGAGTCGATCCTTTGGTTGGCCCTTCAATCTTGGATGTGTATGCTCCTTGGATGGCAAGTGGATGCAAGAAAAATGATGTTGTAAGGATGAGCACAAATGGATGAAAGATGTGAAAATGGCTAAGTATGGGTTGAGAAACAAAATTGCAAGAGTTTGGCTAGCAAAATGATCTCCCTAAAATGAGAGAAAAGAGGGGGTATTTATAAGATTTTTGGAAAATCCTAGGGGAAATGGACGGTTGAGATTGATCCACCAAATATCAAGATGTAGGGCTAAGGTGAGTTGAGAACTCACAAGCCCTCACATCTTGACATGTGGCATGTGATATAGCCCTAAAAGGTGAAGTGGACATGAGGTGGAAGGAGAAGGACATGACATGGGGGGGTACAAAGTACTTGGGATTGGACAAGATCTCCTCATAAAGGAGGTACTTGTCCCCATGTGGGTGAGAGGACAAGTGGGGAATTAAAAATTTCTCAAATATCCTTATGGGGATGAGAGAAGGAATTTAAAATTCCTTAAATGCATTGGGGGATTAAAAGGTGAATTAAAAATTCACATAGGGAAGGGAGATGCCTTGTCAAAAAAGAAAAGCATTTAATAGGGTTGACTCAATTAAGTGATTAAGATTGTGCAAGTACTTGATTAGATTAATTAATGAAGATTAGAAGAGGGGTAGATCTCACATGTGACTTGATGTGACAGGTCAAAGATCACATGGGAAAGAGTAATGAAGGATTAGAGGAGGGTTAGGTGGCTAAGAGAGATTAGAGGCCAACTTGCAAAAGTTGGAGGATGTGACACATCCTAATCAAGGATTAGGCATGTGGACACCTTAATGATGAGATTAGAAGATGGATTAGGTTAATATAAAAATGATGGAGGATGTGACATAAAGGAAATTAAATAAATGACATTTATTTAATTCATTTGATGGAAGGAGAATAAAAGAGATAAGGTATTATTGATTAAATACCTTAGGGATTTGGAAGAATTAAAGATATTAATTAAATAATAGTAGTATTACTTAATTAATGAAAATAAGACGAAAGGGGATGAATTTGGATAAATTAATTGTCCAAATTTAGACATCTACATTTTGCCCCTCTTTGAGATGGTGTTACGAAGTAGCATCATTTCAAAGAATATTAAAACATAGAACCTAGAAGAAGATGGTTAGATTGAAAAGATGCCCCAGTCATTCAAAGAAGTGACTAGGAAGGAAGAAAGAAAATGATGAAAATTAGGGATGAAGGATGCCCCCTCGAGAGGACATGCGGGTTCAGGAGAACACGAGTGTGCTCTCGAAATGGATGAGATGATGCAAGGGGAGCTGAAGAAGATGATGCAATGTGATGGAAGATTGGGAGGGGAGCGTGATGAAGGATGAATGGATGGGGGGGATTTGAGGATGAGAGATGAAATGCAATCTAAATGCAATTTTCCATCGTCGGAGCACTGATTTTTGCTATAGCATAAGACACAAGACGCCAGGGTATGAAGAACCAAGGCGGATTAGTGTCTAATGCAAAAAATAGACATAACAAACAAGAAAGCTATCCCAACACCCCAAAGTCACGATGACCTTGGTCGGGCCAGGTATTGGGATAACCACAAGCACGCAAGGATGCCCCAGCGTAACACAAGACCTCGGGATCTTGGTGGGTACTACGTGGGACAACCAAGAAGACAAAGAAAAGATCAAGATACACCCTATGTTGACTAGTCAAAGCACACCATGATATGATGGATCAAGGCGACCATGACAAGTGATGATAGGGAGCTCAAATGATAAACAAAAGCCAAAAGCATCAAAAGATCACAATCAATTTCAAACGTCCTTTGCCATAGGATCAATCAAGGGGATGGATGAGATTGATGAGGTCTGTTAGGAAGGATGGATCCTGTTGAGACCGATGATGGATACTAAATTAAAAGATTGATATGACACAGGATATTTAGAACCGATTGGATTTGATGATACAAGTGAATCTCATTTGTTAAGATCCAGCTAGATAAGGGGCATAGCTTGATGACACGACACAAGACACATGACACGAGACTGACACATCCTAGCGACCTAGGGGCTCGGGGGCCGATCAAAGATTAGCCTTGCCTACGTGGAAGCGCAGAGCCCTCGTAGTTCAACAAAAGGTTGACGATAGACCATGATGGATGACCAAGATAGGATGGAGAACAGGAGAAAAGTGGACAATATAGATCGATGATGGATGGAACCCCGGGGGCGGATCAAATGATCGACCTTGCCTACGTGAAAGCGCAGGGGCAACGTAGTTCGACAGAAGGACAAAGACAAGTGATGGATGAAAGATGATGAGATAACCCTATATAAGGGGATAAAATGATTGGACCGACACGACGGAACAAGATAGACATGTTGGATTGGATTGGAGGATGATGGTGATCATGAAGTTCAGGGATGGGATAGTTATCCAAATCACCAAAAGATGAATTGGGAGGACGATATGATGGATAGATGGATGATGAGATAGGATAGGAGATTGAAAAGATGTGTAAAAGAAGCAGAAGTGATGATGATGAGATAGGATAGGAGATTGAAAAGATGTGTGGGGAAAAGCCTATAGTGAGATACCAATGACAAGGGATTATGAGATGGGATGAGGGTAGAGGATGGGGGGGGAAAGGATTGTTTGGGTGGATTGGATAGAGGGATAAGGAATTGGATGAGGAAAAGGTGACCAGATCGATAGATGACTGATTCTAGAAGGTGAAGGGTGGGAACAGGTGGAAGATTACTCAGAATGAGGAAACGATTGATCAAGATTATGGAATGAGAGTTTGAAATGATAGAAGGAGGTTTGATGAATGTAGGAGATTCGATGAAGTTTTGAGATGATAGATGAAGGTTCGAAATAGATGAATGGTTAGACGAAATGGATGAATGGATTTATGAATGAATAGGACAGAGTTGAAGAAGATGGAGGGAGGGATTTTAAGACTTTGTTCGATATCCCAAGATCTTGACTGCAGAGGGATGAAAGCTCAGATTAGGGGTTTGGTTAAGCTCAGATTGGGATAGGATTAAAGCTCAGATGAGGATTGGATTGAAGACTAGAATGATTGGAGGATGTGATGGGATGAATTCTACACCAAGTTCCGGGGTTGAAAGGTCATAAAGTGTTGACAATCAGATTTTTCCAAATTTGGCAATTTTCAAAAATTGTCAAATATTGCCATTTTAGGAAACTTCATGGTCGTATGTTTGAGAGTCCCAATTTTTTCCAAGAAATACCCATTGGTGAGATAGGAT